>JALXFT010003014.1:0-23749 GCA_023376895.1 Aspiorhynchus laticeps | reverse complement strand
ATGCCACACGCACTCATGCAACCTCATACCATCAGAGATGCAGGCTTCCTTGTCCTCTTTAGTCCGGATGACATGGCGTCCCAGTTTTCCAAAAAGAACTTCAAATTTTGATTCGTCTGACCACAGAACAGTTTTCCACTTTGCCACAGTCCATTTTAAATGAGCCTTGGCCCAGAGAAAACGCCTGCGCTTCTGGATCATGTTTAGATATGGCTTCTTTTTTGACCTATAGAGTTTTAGCCGGCAACGGCGAATGGCACGGTGGATTGTGTTCACCGACAATGTTTTCTGGAAGTATTCCTGAGCCCATGTTGTGATTTCCATTACAGTAGCATTCCTGTATGTGATGCAGTGCTGTCTAAGGGCCCGAAGATCACGGGCATCCAGTATGGTTTTCCGGCCTTGACCCTTACGCACAGAGATTGTTCCAGATTCTCTGAATCTTTGGATGATATTATGCACTGTAGATGATGATAACTTCAAACTCTTTGCAATTTTTCTCTGAGAAACTCCTTTCTGATATTGATCCACTATTTTTCACCGGAGCATTGGGGGAATTGGTGATCCTCTTCCCATCTTGACTTCTGAGAGACACTGCCACACTGAGAGGCTCTTTTTATACCCAATCATGTTGCCAATTGACCTAATAAGTTGCAAATTGGTCCTCCAGCTGTTCCTTATATGTACATTTAACTTTTCCGGCCTCTTATTGCTACCTGTCCCAACTTTTTTGGAATGTGTAGCTCTCATGAAATCCAAAATGAGCCAATATTTGGCATGACATTTCAAAATGTCTCACTTTCAACATTTGATATGTTATCTATATTCTATTGTGAATAAAATATAAGTTTATGAGATTTGTAAATTATTGCATTCCTTTTTTATTCACAATTTGTACAGTGTCCCAACTTTTTTGGAATCGGGTTTGTAGTATCAAAACTATTTTTATAATAAGTCACAGGACAGCGTCGACAACAAGTTTCTATGCTCCTGAATGTTTCTCTGTGTGCAGTGTGATCTCTCTCTCTCTCTCTGTGCGAGTGATGTGTGTGCTTTAATTAAAGCAACTACTTGTGCATTAAACAGTTTTAATATACACCTTCAAGCCAATCAGAATCGAGTATTCAGTAAGACCATGGTATAAATGCAGATAAAGTTGGACTTACTTATCAATCCAACTTTATATGAAGAGCTGTGCAATAATACAGTTGCATTTTGTGAAAAAACAAACAAAAAAAACAGTCAGTTGAGATTTGCTACATAGTATATATTGCTTTATGTGAGTGTACTGTATGCATACAAATAAAGTTGGATGCAATATATCCAACTGTATGCACTGTATAGAGCTGTACAGTTTACATTTTGCGATAATATAAATAATCATGCAGCTAAGATTTGCTATATAGTGAACACACACTTGTCATTCATGAGAAATATTTTACTAAAACAACAGATCTGAGAAACACTTTTACATGAGAAATACAATAACCTGTGTGTAACAGACTAGAAATGAGATCAGGAGACTCACACTGAATGAACCAGGCCCTCCAAATGCCATTATTCAGCCGGATTTTATCCCTCCACAACAACCTCAAGCCTTTGAAAGACTTCCACTTTGGAGACACAATCTTTCCACTGAGGAGAAACACAAACACCACTTCAATCAACATTAGATGTTATTTCATTTGCATAGTAAATATAAACAATATAAATGAACTGAAATGTGCAATAAACTACTTTGTTTGAGACTAAGACAAATGGGTCTTGATGATATTGCAGGACAATGGCGAAATCTTCCCTTTTCACCCTGCTGGCTCTGTATAAACATATTTTCTCCTCCACACGCACTCTGAACTGTGTTTGCAGTCGGAATAATTTCGTCAGTCTAATACACCGACACAGCTGCCCATCAGCACATATTCTGACCACACTTTACACCATTTACTGATGCTCTAGTGCACTCAACCTCTAAAAACAAGAGACAAGTGAACTGAGAGTGCTGTGTTCACTCTGTTGCTACGAGTCCGGTGAGAATGATTGCTAAATGTAGGATATGACAACAAACCTTTACAAATAAACAACACCGATAGGACGTCATCAAGCTGGAAAAATAAAAAAAATAAAAAATCTGTTCCTCCTTCCTGTATATACCATTACTAGGATACACATAAGTGCAGGCGTGTAGTAAAACAACAAAAGGATGGCAGCAATAAAATATTTACTTCCAAAGCTTTATTGTCAGCCGATCAAATTTAAGTTAATACTTCAAAAATGTAATAACACTTTCACAGTTCTATGATGGTGGTTAATAGTCACATGAAATGTAGATGAACTTTTTTAAGAAAATCTTTTTAGTTAGCGTTTTATTTTAAAATTCTTTATTCTTTAGATTTTTTTATATTAATATGAATATTTAATAATTATTTAATAATAAATATTAAAGAAAATATTTTTAAAATATTGCTGAATAATGGTAACATGAAATGCAGATGAACAAATAAAATATTTGATGTCTTTTAGTAAGTGTTTTTATTTGAATTTGAATATTAATGTTAATTTTCATTTTACATTTTTACAATTTAATAATTCTAATTAAACTTCCTGCTGTTCCCTCACAAACCCCTAAACCAGTTTGGGAAACCATGCTTTACATAAAAATATTTTCAATTTATATTTCAATCATTTAACAAGATATTCACATGTTCATGGGTCTATGGTGCTGGTTAATGCCGAGTTCACACTGCACGATTTTCAAAGTCATCGGGTCACCGTTGTTTTCACACTGCACGACTATCTGGGGTAGCATTCAGTCGCTGCTGTGTTCACATTACACGATATATCGGTGACAGGAGGTTACACACTGCATGATTTTACAATAGGAAGAATCGCCGACAACTCTGTCTGGTCCGCAAACTACAGCCAAACGCACACGAGAAGTGGTAAAGTAATAACACAAGATCATGCTGATATTATGGTCTATAAGTCCTCCCCGAACACACAATAATTAACAAAGATGACTTGTTAACAAACATACTTCTGCTGGGAAATTTTTATAGCCTATACACAAATCTAAGTAGCCTACTTGAAAGTGAAACCAACATTTTGTACATTTTATATTGAGTTTATTTCTTACAAACTATAAAAGCCCTCAAAGTGATGAAAACAAAAAATGCAATAAATCTTTTGACCTTTATAGAAGAATATTATTTACAGGAAAAACCCTAGCCCCTTCTTCATCTTCATGTAGCCTACCTGTCCTGTTTCTAATGCAAAAATGTAGGCACGTTGTTTGTAAATGGCTTATCGCTTCAAAAATGGCTTATCGCTTTTAAATTGGGCTAAAATCGTGCAGTGTGAACTTGGCATAATGGTCACGTAAAATGAAGATGAACAAATAAAATTGTATCTTTTTTTAGTTAGTGTTTTTATTTTTAAATCTTTTATTAATTTATATTTTACATTTTTACGATTTAATTAATCCAATTAAACTCCCTGCTGTTCCCTCACAATCATTTAAACCAGTTTGGAAAATCATGCTTTGCATTTTAATTTAATATTTCAATAATTTAACAACATGTTCACGGTTCTATGATGCCAGTTAATGGTCACATGAAATGCAGGTAAACTAAATATTTCATCTTTTTTAACTAGTTTTGATTGATTGATTGTTTGTTTGTGCTGTGTTTTTTTACATTTTCTAAACTAATTTTACTTTTTTGAGAAACCCATTAAAAATTAAAAACAAAGAACAACAAAAAACAACTAGATTTTTTACAGTTTCTGAAGAAAATGTAAAAGTCGCATGTGCAAACACTGTTTAATTTTTAGGGTTAAAGGTTTGTTCAAATATAAATCAATATAGTGATGCTCTCTGTAACAACTACCACTGACACCAGAGAACATTCAGCAGTGTTTTTATGGCACGGTATCTGTATCTCACTGTCCAATAACAACAGTCATTATGTTATTGTCATATGTGGTGATACGAGCAGATGTTCTTGATAGCCTTTCTATGCTGACATGATTCCTCGTCTCAGTTGACGTCAGGTGATTGGTGTGCCATAAATTACTACTGCTGACTCACGGCCAAAGTCACACTGAGGTTGCATCACAATATTCCTCCAACAGCTAGTGCACAGAAGTTTGTCTAGTTCTTTTGACAAGGTTCGTCTGGTGTTATCATTAGCATATGGAAACAGCAAAGAATATTGCATGCTTTAAGTAAATGCAACACTGCAAATCCTTAAAGATAAGTTTTAAACTTTAAGGAATTACTTTAACGTAGGCCGTTTAACACCAGTCCAGCATACAATAAAAACACTTTCCACATGGACTCAAAGCTTTTAATGGCCCAATATACTTACAAACCAATAAAGGTTTAAAGCAGGATTACCTAAATATCTCAATATAGTAAATAAAACATTCAAGATATACTGTTCGGAGGTGAGACAGTTAAAACAATAACAGCATGTTGCAATATTGGGGGTTAATAACATGTGTATGTTTTGGAGAAAGTGGTGTGGGTTCCTCTACCCTCGTTATTCTGTAACTCTCACCTCCTTTGTCTTCCAACTGCTATCAAAGTCCAAATGAGTTTTTTTTGTTGTTTTTTTACTCAGTCAAGGATTTCACAGCTGTTTCGAAAGCAAGACTGAATTTAGAAGAGTTCAGGCTCTCTCACACGTCACACCCACTTCTTACTGTGGTGACATTTTACTAACTTTCATTATAATTGTTAAAATTGTGTAATATAATAATGCTTAAAAGACTAAGTAGTAAATAAAAAGAACCAGAGCCAAAAAAAAATAACTTTTTGATTCACTCATTTTCATAGCATTTTATAATTATTTTTACAGAGCCAAATGCAACAGGTCTGCTGAAATAAAACAGAATGATGCAAAAAATATATTATATATATACCTTATTTCTGAGTATTTAAGTGACATTTAAACTCAGAAATAACATTTTTTTTGCACATGTGAAAATATGTTCAAATGTATCTGTACTCTACCTGTTTTACATAACAATAAATCACTGCCATAAGGCAAATTTCACTTACAACATAATTACAGTATATGCACTGCTGTAATTTATCTGTAACTTCATAGTGAGGTAAACTGAAGTTAAATTGTAACTACTTTATATCAGTATACACAGTGTCATTAGGTGAATTCCAATTAAAATATAAGTTATATGTACTTATATAGAGGGGGTATACGTTAAACTGTAGGATTTTCTGTAACAGATTTGTAGTAATATACACACTGCAGTGAGGTAAATTTTGAGTTGAATTGTAAATTATCTGTAGTTTAATTATTTCATAAAAATACACTCTGAGGTAAATTCACTTAAAATATTTAAGTTATCGGCACTTAAACTGTTATTATAGTAATGTAAACATTTACTGAGGTATAAGTTTAACTGCAGTTTTTTTCTGTAACGATTTATATTAACGTACAATTGAGGTAAAATGTAAAAGTGAGGTAAAATGGAAGTTAAATAGTAAATTATCTGTAGTTAAACAGTTTTATAATAATATAAACACTGTAATGTGGTGAATTATTAGCTATATATACTTAAATTGCTTTATACAGTAATGTATACATTTCAGTAAGGTATAAGTTCAACATTAGTACTTTATCTTTAATAGTTTTACTGTAATTTACACACAACAGTGAGGTAAAATCAAAGTTAAACACTGTAAATTGTGAGGTGAAAATTCAACTGTAGGCATGCTTTCAAATGTAGTCAACTGCTTTATATGTAAACATTACAATGGGGTGAATATGACTGATATACTTTAACTGGTTTTAGAGTTATGTAATCATTGCAGTGAAGTGTATATTCAGCCAGTAATTTATCTGTATTTTTTAGTAGGCATATACATTGCAGTGAGGTAAAATTACAGTTAAATTGCAATGTATCTGTAGTTTAACTCTTTTATAACAATTTAAACACTGCCATACTACTATCTGTTGAATTATTATTATTTTAAATAATTTATACACACAGCTGTGAGCTACAGTTTAACTGGAATAATTTAATGATTTATTAGTAATGAAAACATTTCCATGAGGTGTAAGTTCAACTGTAGTCATTTAGCTGTACATTTTACTGCTTTATAGTAATGTAAACATTACAGTGAGGTGAATCTGACTTAAATGGTTAATTATATATACTTTAACTGTTTTACAGTGTTGTAAACAGAGCAAGTTTAGCTTTAGTAATTTATCTGTAACGATTTTTAGCAATGCATACATTGCAGTGAGGTAAAATTACAGTTAAATTGTGATTAATCTGTAGTGTAACTCTTTTATAACAATGTAAACACTGCCATACTACCATCAGGTGAATTATTTTATTTTTTATGTGTTACAGTAGTTATGTAATCACTGCTGTGAGGTATGTTTAGAGTAATTTTACTGCTTTATAGTAATGTAAACATTACAATGAGGTGAATCTGACTTAAATGGTTAATTATATATAGGCTACTTTAACTGTTTTACAGTTTTGTAAACATTACAGTAAGGAGCAAGTTATCTGTAACTATTTTTAGTAATGTATACATTGCAGTGAGGTAAAATTACAGTTAAATTGTGATTAATCTGTAGTGTAACTCCTTTATAACAATGTAAACACCAATACTAACATCAGGTGAATTATTTTAATGTTAGTTATTATTTTTTTAAATAAGTTACACGCAGTTATGTAAACACTGCTGTAGGTATAAGTTTAGCTGGAGTAATTTAACTCTTTTATAATAATGTAAACATTAGCATGAGGTGAATTTGTACTTTATAGTGAAGCAGGCATTGCAGTAAGGTAAATCAGAGTTAATGATAGGTTTGTTTTACCTGTACGCCAGTGTCATGCATTCAAACAGACGTGTGAGAGTGGGGTCAATGCTCAGCCGTCTGGAGCTCAACGGACCGAAACTGTAGGTCTGGCAGTCCGGTTTATTAACGGTGTCAAAGTCATAACTATAAGCATTATAAAGAGCCGCGCTTCTCCTCCTGACCGAGTCGCTGTGCGGCGAGGACACCATGAAGTGCCCGCTGTGGATCACCTGAGTCCGCCGGACTGATCCGGATCCCGCTCCGGCGTCCACACTGGGCAAGTGCTCATCCGGATCCGAATCGGACTCTGAATCCTGTCCGATCTGGTTGGGCTCTGAGGTTTCCGAGTACTCTGCCTTTGCCATCGCTGCTGATCAAGTCCTGTCACGCTGCTCAAGTGCAGCCCACTGAGGAGGCGCGCTTCACTCTGTACTCCACTGCATACTTAGTACGCAGCGCTGCAGGTCAAAGATCAAGCGTGGTAACATGATCAAAACTCACTGATTACAACGCTGCATTGTGCAGCTTCAGACTCTGACAGCCTGAGGCGGTCTAAACTCGAGCACAGTTATGTAAGAGTTATCTCTGTCCCAGCTATTGATGTGCTGTGACATATTATTAGCTGCTATTACTAGTAAGAGTAAATATAGCCTAATAATTGCAATTTTTTAATAAACATGCACTTTTTCTACATATATAGTAAAACGGATCTGTAAATTGTTATATTTGTTGTAAGGCGAGGTAAATATATATTTTTAAATAAATTAGAAATAATTTATACTTTGTATAAATGTTGCATTTATGTTGTATTTATTTCGTTTTTATCATTAAAATGATTTTCCATGCAAACAAAAGGTAACATTTTAGAAAGGGACTGATAATAACAATGTGTATCACACAAGGTCAAATAAAAAAATACTAAAATGAAAATAAAGACACTATGTGAAATATACATATTATTGTGATCATATTTATTTTAATTTCAGTATTTGTTTTAAAATTAATATGCTATATTTTATCACAAATAAACAAAAATAACTACATACAAAATCGTAGCAATCCTTAATTAAAAATATTAATTAATTAATTAATAATAATAATAAAAAAATTATATATATATATATATATATATTCATATTAAAATGAACCTAAAATATACATCAATAAAATATTAATAATAATAATAATATGAAGTGTGACTTTTATAGACCCGCTTGGAGAGATTACGGACTACAAATCCCATGAGCGCTGAAGGAACGTCCGGTTTTGTGGGACGTAAGCGGAAGGTTAAAAGCCGCTGATTGGCGACCAGCAGCCGCTGTTATATTCGTGTTTTCAGTGCTAGAGTTCTGCTCGAGGTGTTTGTGGTTTAGTCAAATCATGGACGCGGTGCAGAGACACAGATCCATGTACAAAGGCACGACTCCACCGTGGAAAGAAGCATACCGGAAGGTAAATAATGTCGTGTTTGCGCGCTTCTGTGCTGAGGAATCTGTCCAGGTCATGTTATAAAGGAAGGAAAATCATTGTGTTTTGAATACAGGACAATTTCGATATGATTTTTGTTTTGAGACATTGTGTTAGTAATGACACTCATCCTGTTGCTCCCTTATTCCATCACAGTAATGAGAATTAGTGGTGATTTCTTCCTTATGGCAATAAATAATGAATATATTTACCAGTCAGAACATGGCACAACTCTCAAAACCTTGTGTAACCAACCAAAACACTTCCCTAGACCACAACGTACTGATATGGATACATTTGTATTACTAAAGATAAAACATTTAAAATACATGTGACCTTGGACCACAAAACCAGTCACAAGGGGCAATATTGATATATAATAATGATATTCATACATCATCTGAAACAAATAATCTTTCCATTGATGTGTGGTTTGTTATGATAGGACAATATTTGGCAGAGATACAAATATTTGAGCATCTGGAATCTGAAGGTGCAACAAAAATCAAAATATTGAGAAAATCGCCTTTAAATTTGTATAAATGGAGTCATTAGTATGTCATATTACTAATCAAAAATTAATTGTAGATATATTTACGGTAGGAAATTTACATATCTTCATGGAGCATGATCTTAACTTAATATCCTAATGATTTTTTGCATAAAAGAAAAATCGATAATTTTGACCCATGCACTATTGTTGCAAATATACCCTGCTACTTATGACTGCTTTTGTGCTCCAGGGTCACATATAATAAAATAAACACACTGAAATTGAGAAATATTATGTTGAATGTAAATATCATCTTGCATGGGTGATCTAAATTTATTTCAACTTCTATATTTATTTTAAAAGTAATATGTTTTCCATGCAAAGTACAAGTTTTGGAAACAAGGAACTGGTCGGGATGACATTTTCTCTCATCATTATAATGCATTTTTAATTGCCCTGCATGAACTATCAGCAGTGTGCGGTTGAGAAGGGCTTTGATGATATAACGGTGTGTGTCCAGCGCTGTGTGGAGCGGTTGAAGAACAGCCGGTCGAGGTTACTGGAGAAGTTCAGACAGATGGGAGAGGATTCGGGAGGATCGAAGCGCTCGCTGCTCGTGCAGGAGGTGATGGAGGAGGAATGGAGCGCCTTACAGTCGTCCAATCAGAGTCTCCCGTCGCTCTGGAACGGAACCGGCATCGGAGATGTGTGTATTAAGCACTGCTTTATACCTTCTTTATCTTTTGACATGAGAACCTCATGTTGTTCCAAAGCTTTCTATTTTCTATATGATGAAAGCAGACAGTGATCTGGGGCTTTTAAACTCCAGTAAGGATGTAAAAGTATCAGAAGCATTATTCTTATTAATTTTAACTAACTGTATGTACACATGTATTTCCATGCAAAAGAAATAACAAGAGCAAAACAAACCCGTCTCAACACCTTACATTAATAATCAGTGTCACTTCTGTAGCACCTCACCAACTCCACCATGTTTTAAGAACCGTTTGAAAGACCCCAAACTCCATTAAATATCTTATATTTATCCCTTAAAATTTAAGTTATCTTTTCCACCGACACATTTTACCACTTCTTTCAGCCAGTGTCTTATATTTGGCATACAAATACTTCTCCTGTATAAAGAAATAAGCCATTTTGTGTGAGGGATACACATGATTATAAATATCGTATATATTCCTTCTTTTCTTTTAACTTGATCTCCTCAGGATATACTTGTTTTAACATCTATATATATATTTTTTATTTAATAGATTTTGTATTTTATCACACAGACAAAAAATAGCTACAATCAATTGCATACAAAAAAAATGAAGTTGTGTAAAAATAAATTGCATTTAAATGAACAATAAATAAATAATTAAATGTGCTTATATAAGCAAAGAAATATTAGACCAAAAATGTAAAGTTTTTTTTTTTTTTTCTTCCTTCCTTCCACCTCTTTTCAAAACTTCTTCACACTCCCATACACGCTGATATACGGCATACCTGTAAACACTGTGCATCTTCTGCAGGTGTCAGGGACAGTTCATGGTATTTACTCTATATAGTTAGAGTTAAGTCCATATCAGCCGTTTGTAATTTGAAGTCATTCACTGAAATCTTCCCCTTCCTCCTCTGCTCACAAAGAGGTTTGAGACGTAATGTGAGTAAATGAAGACAGACTGTGATTTGTGGATGAATTATGTTTAAGCGTGTGTTTTCACTCCCCAGGTGTACACCGCACAGCAGGAATATGACGAACTTTCAGCGTTTGAGGAAATTCAGCAGGAGCTCATAGCACAAGGTTACATCAGCATGTACAGTTTAATTTTTTCCTCATATCAAGTTGAGTAACCTGGAACTGTGAGCAAATGTACAAATTGTGATAAATGCGCTGGTAAAAGAGTAGGGATTGTATTAAATGCTGATGTTTCACACTTGAAACTTAATTTGTTTCTCTCCTTCAGAGCTCTTGATTCTGGAGGAATATAATAACAGCATGCAGTATGAAGAGCAGTATATAAACTCAGTGTTGGAGGGAATGGAGGCGTCTGGACAGATCATATGTCCCGTGTGTCACGCGTAAGTGTTCACCTGCTAAACCCATCTTTATTAATCATGTTTCTAATGCTTTTCTCTGTATCTGCAGGAATAATCTGACAGTCAACAGTCATTTTACATCATGTCCATGTGGTCTTTACGTCAACACAATTGTAAGTAGTTGCACAGCACCTTCCTCCGTAGTATGGACACTTTGTAAATAAATCCATTATTGGACTGGTATGGGTGGAGTAGAATATAGTATTTTATTATTAACCAACCTTTAATCTAAGTTTACCTGTGACCCGTAGATGAATGGCCTTGGAAATCTTGGATGAGTATATACTAACCAGTGTTATTTTAATATCATTGAGATGCTGTTGTAGTCTCTAATATTTTGAATTCGTTTTTATTTTTATATTTCCCTCTTTGCCTCGGGAGTCAGAGGGGTCAAAGGTCACTGCTGTGTACTTATTAGGGCCCTATGAAATCAGTTTGATCTTTTCCCATTAATTTATTTCTGGATTCCTTTTTTCACCCTACCATTTACCTTTTTTTTTATTCAGATTTAATGGATACATTTTTTTTACACTGTCTAATTAATTGAAATTGAGACTAGTACTTTTTTTTTTTTTTTTTTAAACAAACAAAATCTCTCTCTCTCTCTATATTATGTATGTATGTATGTAGTGGGTACGGAAAGTATTCAGACCCCCTTAAATTTTTCACTCTTTGTTATATTGCAGCCATTTGCTAAAATCATTTAAGTTCATTTTTTTTCCTCATTAATGTACACACAGCACCCCATATTGACAGAAAAACACAGAATTGTTGACATTTTTGCAGATTTATTAAAAAAGAAAAACTGAAATATCACATGGTCCTAAGTATTCAGACCCTTTGCTCAGTATTTGGTAGAAGCACCCTTTTGATTTAATACAGCCATGAGTCTTTTTGGGAAAGATGCAACAAGTTTATTTGGGGATCCTGTGCCATTCCTCCTTGCAGATCCTCTCCAGTTCTGTCAGGTTGGATGGTAAACGTTGGTGGACAGCCATTTTTAGGTCTCTCCAGAGATGCTCAATTGGGTTTAAGTCAGGGCTCTGGCTGGGCCATTCAAGAACAGTCACGGAGTTGTTGTGAAGCCACTCCTTCGTTATTTTAGCTGAGTGCTTAGGGTCATTGTCTTGTTGGAAGGTAAACCTTCGGCCCAGTCTGAGGTCCTGAGCACTCTGGAGAAGGTTTTCGTCCAGGATATCCCTGTACTTGGCCGCATTCATCTTTCCCTCGATTGCAACCAGTCGTCCTGTCCCTGCAGCTGAAAAACACCCCCACAGCATGATGCTGCCACCACCATGCTTCACTGTTGGGACTGTATTGGACAGGTGATGAGCAGTGCCTGGTTTTCTCCACACATACCGCTTAGAATTAAGGCCAAAAAGTTCTATCTTGGTCTCATCAGACCAGAGAATCCTTCAGGTGTTTTTTAGCAAACTCCATGCGGGCTTTCATGTGTCTTGCACTGAGGAGAGGCTTCCGTCGGGCCACTCTGCCATAAAGCCCCGACTGGTGGAGAACTGCAGTGATGGTTGACTTTCTACAACTTTCTTCCATCTCCCGAATGCATCTCTGGAGCTCAGCCACAGTGATCTTTGGGTTCTTCTTTACCTTTCTCACCAAGGCTCTTCTCCCCCGATAGCTCAGTTTGGCCGGACGGCCAGCTCTAGGAAGGGTTCTGGTCGTCCCAAACGTCTTCCATTTAAGGATTATGGAGGCCACTGTGCTCTTAGGAACCTTAAGTGCAGCAGAATTTTTTTTGTAACCTTGGCCAGATCTGTGCCTTGCCACAATTCTGTCTCTGAGCTCTTCAAGCAGTTCCTTTGACCTCATGATTCTCATTTGCTCTGACATGCACTGTGAGCTGTAAGGTCTTATATAGACAGGTGTGTGGCTTTCCTAATCAAGTCCAATCAGTATAATCAAACACAGCTGGACTCAAATGAAGGTGTAGAACCATCTCAAGGATGATCAGAAGAAATGGACAGCACCTGAGTTAAATATGAGCGTCACAGCAAAGGGTCTGAATACTTAGGACCATGTGATATTTCAGTTTTTCTTTTTTAATAAATCTGCAAAAATGTCATCAATTCTGTATTTTTCTGTCAATATGGGGTGCTGTGTGTACATTAATGAGGAAAAAAAATGAACTTAAATGATTTTAGCAAATGGCTGCAATATAACAAAGAGTGAAAAATTTAAGGGGGTCTGAATACTTTCCGTACCCACTGTATGTATATGTATATGTGTATATAAAAAAAAAAATATATATATATATATATTTTATTTATTTATTTTATTTATTTATTTTAGAGCCCCATGAATTTTTTTTTTCAAAATTTGATGTTTTCTGTTTTAATTTTTATGGATTTTGTTTTAATTACATTTGAATAATCAAAAATCATGTCTAATCAATTTAATTCCTAAAACTGTAACAATTTAATAATTTATTAACATTTTTACAGTTACAGGGCTTTATAAGCATTCTGGATTTATAATTTAATACAGTGTATCACCAAAAACGGTGGTAATCAAATGAAGGCATAAAACATTTAATTTTTTAAAATGTATTTATATTAAAACTTAACAATTTGAAGAAAAATTTTTTTTTTTTGTAGAATTTTTTTAAATTTTTTTTTTTTTTTTTTTTAAAGTCTAGATTTTAACTTTGTAAATTTTTTTTTGTTTGTGCTATTTTAGCATCTTAAGTTAAACTAAATGCAAATGGAAATTGTTGCTTTGGCAACTAGATGAAAAAAATCTTCATACATTCTTTTTTTTTTTTTTTTTTTTTTTTTTTTCATGTAACAAAAATGTTTTTCTTTATGGTTTTACCATACTCACTAAAGCAGTTTAATATGAGGATCTTCTCATGTCTCCACAGGGTAGAAACGTTACAGTCGAGGTTTTACAGAATCTTCTAGAACGACGCGTGACGGAGCACATGGAGGATTGTCTTCACAACCCCACCTTCTCTATAGCCTTCAACTCTGACGGATCTCCAAACCTCATGATCAGCTGCAAGGTACTCGTATGCTTTACATTCATGTCAGAGTTTGGGTTTGTGTATCTTGATAATTACTCTTGAGATCATCTGAAAGCTGTTGTTCATGCATGTGTTTGTTGTTTCTAGATGTGTGACTATCTGGCTGTCGTCCTGTGAGCCGTTCATCCACACTGCAGAGTCTGATGGATGTTTTAAATGTTGTGAATATTATTTCTGTGAAATAAAGAATTATTTTTAACTTTAGATTCACTACCCTTATTTAAGAGTCATAATGTAAAAGTACAGAACTGCAGATCAAACTCTTGATTTGTCTGATCTTGAGTCTGCTATTGAGTGCATTTTGTTTTAAATGCACACAGCTATTTATTTATCCATAAGCTGTTCTAGACAAAATCTCATGAAGCTGCTCAAGAACATGCTCTGGTCATTTCACCTCGAAATCAGAAATAAAAAGTATTTTAGCAAAATCATGATTTTTTTTGTATTGTGACAATTTAAGTTATCTCATTTTTGTTTAAATGATTTGAGTTTTTGTAAGTGAAATGAGTTTGTCTCATGGTGGTATTTGTTGTACTTTACAGTTGTATTTTGATGTTATGCTGATTCAAATAAAGAAAATATTGCAGTAATCTTCATTGAGTATCTTTCTAGCTGCTTTATATTAATCTGACTTTTTGTATTAATTAATTTTTGCATTACATTAATAATGTTGGATATAAATGTTACACAGTGCAAAAAATCTTAACGGTCCCAAAAAAAAAAGGCCCAAATTTTTCCTTGTGTAAAATATAGCGTCTTTCTTTGGATTGGTTTGGGTGAATTAAAAGGTTTTTGATCATGTTCCACATACAAGGAAATAAAACTTTTATTAAACCTTTTTACTTTTTTTAATGGATCAGTCTATAGTGAAGTGTTATTAATGCACCATTGAAAAATAACTGTTTCCAAACCACTTTGACAAACACTCGCACATTTCATTATTACTGTGTGTCCTTCCTGTTTCATGCCAATTTAATAGTGTTACTTTTCAAGAAGTCAAATAGAGTCATTAAATTGAAATGCATAAATTACATAATGGACTATCATGTTTTTTTGCCTTTTAGCAACACATACTGAAATCAAGACAATCAGCCCAATATTTCCTCAGTTTTATTTCTCATGTTTAGTTCACATTCTTGATTCCTGTAAACCCCAGCGATGACATCTGAAACATAATCGTGTGCACATAACTTGAAAACATGATATAAAATTAAATACAAACTCTTCTGCCTTCATGTTCATTCTGTCATCACATCAAACCACATGACCACAGGTTTGTGATAAATCTAGACACAGATTATTTGCATTTGACGAAAGTGCTGAGATCTTCCAGGAACTTGATGTACTCCTGATGCTCCAGAGCTGTGCTCAACTCCATCAGCTCATCCACAAACGTGTTATCAACACCGCGGTCAGCCAGGAAGTCCATCAGATGGTCATACAGAGCCTAGAGAGTCAGAGAGGTCAGGGGTCACTGCTGTGCATTTGTTAGAGTCCTAGGCTTTTATTTATTCACCATTGTAATGTTTTTTTAGCTCCTTTTTCAATTTTTTTGGGGGGTGGGTTCTATCCAATATAATTTATACAAAATACAATTGAATCTTTACAATTCAAAAATAAATAAATAATAATTTTATTGTTTTCATTTTAATGGTTTAATTTGATTTCAATAAGTAAAAAGCATGTCTCATTAATTAAACTAACAAAAAAAAATGTTAAAATGTATTACCTTTTTTTACAATAATAAGGGTCTATGAAATCCATTGTATTTTTCTTCCAAAATCCCTTATTTTTCTGTTTTAATTTTTCTGGATTCCAATTTACTGGTTAAATTAAATTTTAGTAATCAAAATAATCTAATTATTTGAAATACTGAAAGAGATACAATTTAACATCCATTTGTTAAAAGTTTTACAAAAATGAAATTCTTAAGGCAATACATTTATTTCAAAAATCAAAAAGCAAGTCTATGAAACGTTTCATTTTTTTCTGAAATTCTGTGTCATAAATAAGGGGGTTATCAAATGAAGGCATAAAAGATTAAGAATTTGATTGCATAATTTCCTTTTTTGGCAAACAAAGTTCTGCAGAACTGAGGTTTACTGTTAAATTAAAAAAAGGGAAATTGTGATATTCCTAAAAATAGAAGTTTTAAGTGACTTAGAGAAGTAAAGTCTACTGGGCAATTGCAATATATTTCTGTCAGAATTTCTTCAAGTTAATTCAACCATTTATTTTTGACATGTTGCAGTGAAGACCTTTGAGTTTCAGTGATGGTTTTTATCAAATGAAATGGTGAAATGCTCATGAAGTGACTCTGATCAAACACAAGTGTTGTTGTGTCCTTCAGTAAAGCTCTTACCCAGTCCAGAGAGTCTGTGTTGAGCGTGTAACTGGTTTCCTTCCAGTCGTCGTCTCCCTCCGGCTGGAAACTGACCTCACGGATGGCGAAGATGTCGCTCTCCTCCTCACCGTCACCGTGACCGGTCTGCTCAGAAACAAAGAGCTTTAGATATGATATCTGATATCCAGTCAGTGAGAAATCACTCATCTTTTTCATTCTGCGTGCTCTTTATGATATCTGGACCTTCAGTCACACTAACCTAAAAATACAACAACGAGAGAACAACCCACCTCATCCTCGGGGAAATGACAGTCAAACACTAGTGAATTCTTTGCTCCTGGTTTGGTCACTTCAACCACAAAGTTAGGTGTGGAGACAATTTCAGGCTAAAAACAGTAAAAATGTGTTAAAAACATGACATTAAAAATGCTAAAAATACTCTTATTTTAATTCACTCTCCCAAAAATTGTGCTTTTAATTTGAAGAAGCAAGATTCAACTTTAAGCGCCAACGGAGGCGTCAGCCAATCAGATCGCCTCATTAAATACCCAATCCAGTTCATGCAACACCAGAGAAGTATGTGATTGGTTGTTGTAACTATGACGTCACACACCGGATGCGTGTGCGCACTCAGATCACTTGGACATGGTTGTGTACAAGAGGTAAAAAACCATATAAATACTGTTCGTTTTCTCACACAAACCGCTCGTTTCGTGACTTAGGCCATCAATGTGTAGTTACGATGGGGAATTGTTTAATTTGAATTTCTCTGTGCATGTTCTTTTTCCCTCTTATAGAGACAGTGACCTATACCTGCCATTATATGACTGACAGACTAAACGGTTTGACCTAAAAACATAAAAATTGGATCTACTGAAGAAAAAAAGTCACCTACATCTTGGATGCCCTTGGGGAAGCTGATAGATACCACATTTTAATTTCAAAGTGAACTATCCCTTTAAAGGTGATTTTATCAATATTTAGATTTACATTAATGGAAAACTTATTTGAACTTGGGATTTCACATTGCAACCTTAATTTGATCAAATCTCTGTTTCACAATTGTAACTGCATATGATGGCAAAAGCTTGAACAGTTTAACAACATTAGGTTATCCTGATTTCATATTCCATTATATAATAAGCTGGTGTTGTTACAGTATGAATGCACTGTAAGTGTGCCGCTCTACCTCGTCCTCCTGACTCTTCTGCTTGTGCTCAGGATCTTCCTCCAGCTGCGGCGGGATGCTGTTGTTCACGTTGAATGTGATGGTGACTCTGCCAAACACAAAATACCACAGGATTTATTACAGCAGAGCATAAATATGATATATAAGACACTTCATGAATTTGCTCAATGCATTTATTAACTCTTTCCCCACCAAACATGTCATCAACACTAACCGTGTATAAATGAAAACTGCCTAATGTTACCGAGGGACATGTCGATCCAGGAAGTGTTAAAGGACTGTGCAAGCTTTGGGAGTGCTGATGGAAGCCATCTACTGCATTTTTGCTTTGATAATATTACTGAATATGATCCAGATGTAGTATTTGATAAAAATGCGATTTTCTCAACTTTTTGCTCAAAATGTTGCTTTTTTAATGAAACCTACCTACATTCAAGTGTTGATAAAAACAACAACAATGCTTGAAGCTAGAATAAAACTTTTGTGTTTGAAAGTACAGGGTCTGATCTTTATTTTGATGTATTGCATGTTCAGATATTCAGACAAAAAATATTCTGGGTGCCATGAAATTTTAGTCAAAATCAGCAAAAACTATGGCGGTGGCTGGCGACTTTTTTCAAAAACGCTGGCGGGGAAAGAGTTAAGTATTTGCTTGTGCATGCCTTGAATGCAATGCAACTGAATAAAAACATCTGGAAAATGCATAAATCTAAATAGATTTGTTTTATAAAGCAATAAGGTATGCATGCTATATTGCATCAGCCTTTATTCATCATTATTAACAGCAGGATTCTGATGGTCCGGAAAACACGATCCTTACTTTTCTCCGGACAGCGGGCGGATGAGTTTGGCCTCTGTGCCGTTGAGCTCCAGCTCCCAGCCGCCGGACATTTTAGGAAGACTCTTATTCTTCTGGATCTTCTGTTCTTCTTTGATTTCATCAGTGAGAAACTCTGCAAACGCTTTATCACCTGCAGAGTAAAGACAGAATTAATAAAACACTCAAGACAACATGCATGCTCCATTACCAACACTAGTGAACTAGTCTCGCTGGTTAGTTCAAATGACATGCTGTTCTCTCCTGATTCAGTCTCAAGGTCACAAACACATAATGTGATGCTCTGATGACAGAATGCACATAATTCAGGATATGACATCTGCTGTAATATCAGAAAATATTCTAATTAATATTTGAAACATTTTATTAATTCTTTCAATTAGGTGTTTATTCTAACTAATTAGTCAGAAATTTAGTTTGGTGTTTTGTGTCATTTTTTACTAGTTTTTTTATTTCAGAAATAATTTTTATTTATAATTTTATTCATTAATTTTTTATCAGTTTTAGTTATTTCAGCATATAAAATTTAAATAAATTAAAATAATTCCTTAGCAACTAACCTTAGCTGAAATAAAATAAGCTTAAGGCTTATATATATATATTAATTTAAACTACTTTTTAGTTAGTGTCTATACCTTTACCACAGTACCTTTTCATTAGTTTCTATACCTTTACCATACAAAATACCTTTACTATGGTACTCTTTAGTTAACGTCTATACCTTTACCATGGTACTTTTTGGTTAGGGTTTACACTTTTACCATAAAAATACGTTTACCATGGTAGTTTTTAGTTAGGGTTTACACTTTTACCATAAAAATACGTTTACCATGGTAGTGTTTAGTTCGTTAGGACGTGTGAAGCAGCGTTTACCCTCGGTGTGCAGACTCCCGCAGCCGCACGACACTGTGGGCAGAGCCCGCGCCGCTGTGAGCAGCCTCGGCCTGGATCCTGACGCCGCTCCGCTGTGGCTCAGGCTCCAGATGGATCTGGTGAAGGCTCTGCTGAGGCGCAGCGCGGGTCTGACGGCGGGAGCGGACGGCACGGCGCTGGAGAGCCGGGATGCGAGCTGAACCGCGCGGCTCACTGACTTCAGCATGACGGCGGGTGTGTTCGCTTGAGAGCAGATCGCGGATCACACTGACTGTCTGACACACACACGTGGGGAAGGACACCGTGACCTCAGCACTCTACACCGGAAGCGCTCGGAAGCGGAAATGAGTTAAAAGTCCTGCACGCTGTCAACAACATAAACATAAGAGGTAGGTTATTTAATTGGGTTTTAGATTTGTTATCAGAAAGAAGATTTAGAGTTAAAGTGGGATCAGAAGTGTCTGAGGAATTTGAAATTATTAATGGAATTTCACAAGGAAGCGTTATAAGTCCAGTGTTATTTAATGTTATGATTAATGATATTTTTATGAATTTGGATAGAAGAGTTGGGTCAGCTTTATATGCAGATGATGGGGCTATATGGGTAAGAGGACGAGATCCCATAGGTGTGATACATAAAATCAAGGAAGCAATTAAAAAAGTAGAACAATGGTCACATAATTGGGGCTTTAAGCTTTCTTCAAGTAAATCTTGTCATATGTTATTTACCAGGAAGAAAGGGATAGACAAACAGAACTTGAAGTTATATGGTCACAATATGGAAACGGTAGATTGTTTTAAATATTTGGGTATGTGGTTAGATCAAAAGGGTACATGGAAAGTACATATGGAAAAGGTGGAATCAAAATGTAAGAAAGTTATAAACTTAATGAGAGCATTAGTTGGGAAAGACTGGGGAGCAAATAAACAATCACTGGGTATATATATAGGGCTCTAATGAGGTCAACAATAGATTATGGATGCTTTGTGTATGGAGCAGCAGCGAAAACACATTTAATGAAAATGGATAGAGTTATTAATAAAGCTTTGAGGATTTGTTCTGGTGCGATGAGATCAACACCAAACTAAGGCAATCCAGGTAGAGTTAGGAGAAGTGCCCTTAGATCTTAGAAGAGAGAAACTCATGCTTACATATTGGTGTCGTTTATGTGGATGTGGTAATGAAAATCCTACCAATAGTGTTATTAAAGAATGTTGGGAGTATAATTCGTTTCAAGGTAATGGTTTTGGATGGGTAACAAAGGCTAAAGCAGAGGAATATAGGTTAGACAGTATCTGTTTTAACACTCCTACTCCTGTTAGTAATATCCTGATTTGGTTGTTTCCAAAACTGAGGTAGATTTAAATATAATGGAACTAAAGGATAAATGGGAAGAAAGTGAGAAAGGATACATGGCAAGTCAGTACATAAAAAGCAAATTTTACAGTTATCTAGATATTTATACAGATGGATCCAAAGATGAAGAAAATAGGGTAGGTATAGGAATATATATACCAACATTGAATGTAAGTATTGGGAAAAGATTACCTGATCAGTTGTCAGTTTATACGGCAGAGATGATGGTGATTATTGTAGGTTGCAGTGGGTGGAGGAAGTAAAACCTGATAGAGTGGTATGTTTGTTACTCTGTAGCAGCCCTATACAGTATTCAAAATATGAAATCTAATAGAGAAGATCTAATGCTAGAAATCCATCAAAATTTATTTAGATTGCGAAGGCTTCAGATAGATGTGAGATTCTGCTGGGTACCTGCTCATGTAAATATAAAAGGGAATGAGAAAGCAGACAAAATAGCAAAGAAATCAACCAGGGGAGCGAAATTATAAATATTCCCTTTGGTAAAGGAGAAGCTAAGGCAATAATTAAAAAAGAAATGATGAAGAAATGGCAGGACAGGTGGGACATGGATAATAGTGGAAGAAAATATTATAGTACACAGAAATGTATTAATGCACAGGGTGTGAATGGAAGGAATAGAAGGAGGAGACAGTCTTAACCAGGCTGAGGTTTGACCACACAGGGTTCAATAAAACAGTGTTTCTGTTAGGTAAAAGTAAATCAGATGAATGTATGGAGTGTAAAATCACAGAAAATGCAGAACATGTTCTGTTGTATTGTAGGAAGTATAGGGAAGAGAGGATGAGATTAAAGCAAAAGATAAGTCAGACAGGAAGAAAATGGAACCTGGAGGGTGTTCTGGGAACAACAGGAGAAGGGGAAAAGATGCACAGGGTGCTGCTGTGAAATATCTGAAGAATACAGGGGTGTATTATAGGATTTAGATAGAAGTGGGGTAAAGGAAAAGATAGCAAGAGGAAAAGGAGGAAAGGAAAAGAAGGGAAAAGTGAAGAAAGGAGAAAGGAAAGGAAGAAGGAAAAGGAAAAAAAAAAGGGGGGAAAGAAGAAGGGAAAGGAAGGGAAAGGGAAGAAGAAAAGAAAAGGAAAAAGAGAAAAGGAAGAAATTATTATTATTATTATAATTTTATCTAGATTTTTTTTTTTTTTTTTTTAATTAAGTAGAATCATTGAGCTATAGGCTAATCCATGCTGCATACTCCGGTACAGTAGGTGGCGATATGCACCTGACAAATCATGATTGCAATACGCCATAAAACCAATAAGAAGAAGAAGAAGAACAACATAAACCACATAAACACGTGGTTCCAGTAACTAAAAGCTGCTTAATATAAACGTTGTTATATTCTGTTTGTTTGCTTGTTGATCTTCTGGATCAGTTATGCAGCTTTGTGGAGTTTGTAGCGAACATGTTCCTAAATACAGATGTCCAGCCTGCAGAATCAGATAGTAAGTCATTTATTCATGTTCGGTATCTGCCAGATATACCATAAATATCTTCATCAGCTCACTTTTGCTTTTGGAAAAAATACTGATCAAATAACACATTTCTTTTCCTTCTAGTTGTTCAGTGAGTTGCTTTAAAAGACACAAAGATGATGGTAAGTAACGTTATCTACTTATAAGTATCCAATATTATACTGACAATAATTTAGATTATATTTAAAATTTACAATTGGCATTTATCCAAAGCGACTTACTCAGTGTTTCAGTGTTCAGTGTTTACACTTTATTATTTCATACATTCCCTGGGAATCGAACCCATGACCTTGCCGTTGCTTGCACCATGTGTTACTGTTTGTACTTTAATTAACACTATTATTATTATTGTTGTTGTTGTTTTTGATATTAGTTTATTTTGTATAGATTATTATTAATTGAATATTATAATTATTATTGTATGCATTTATTTATTTATTTTTTGTTATCAACAATTTTTTATTTTCATTTTTTTTCACAAACAACACAACATAATATCCAAAACAAAACAAAACAAAACAGCAGACACATACTCAACATCTCAAGGTCCAATCAAAAGGGAGGGAGAGAGGGAAGGACAATAAAAACACAAAACACAAAAGTTACTCCTTTAAATAATCACGTATATTCAGCAAAAAACACCGCCAAGCATCAATGGTTGAAGGCCTGGCCCCACCAACTCGCGCCGTTGTACATTCACATGACACTATTTGCAGGAGGCTACGGATCCAATATGTTTTTCTACACGTGTGTGGTGTAAACCAGTTCTGGATTATTGTCTTCTTCGCAGCTGTAAAACCAGCAAACAACATTCTCTTTTGCATTGAACTAATACAGAGACCAGAATCATCATTAAGAAGACACAAACTTGGGTTAACAGACCAATCAATTCGCAGTAATGATGACAAAACCAGGTTTACATGTGTCCATAGACTGATGACGACAGGACATTCCCAAAACATATGCAGAAAAGTGTCTGATGATGTAGTGTTACATATATGGCAGTTCAAATTTGACTGTAGTTTCATTTTAAATCTTTTGTAAGGAGTTATGTATGCTCTATGAATGACTTTGAAGTGAATAAGACAATGAGCCAGATTTTTAGATGTTATTGTATGCATTTATTTTATTATTACTAATTTAAATATTATTATTATTATTATTATTTGTTCTTAAGCTACCAGACTGTCCTGAGCACCAAGTCAAAAACAAGCTACTGAAGCATTATTTTCCTTCCTCTCATAGACTCATGTCATCCAGTTAAAGAATCAGATTCGGCCTCCAGCAGCTCAACACCAGTGAACAGCGGTGAGTAAATGATCAGCACATTTAAATAAGCGACTGAGCCTGGTTTCTCCCGAGGTTTTTTTCTCTCCACTCTGTCACAGAGGGAGTTTTGGTTCCTTGCCGCTGTCGCCTCTGGCTTGCTCAGTTGGGGACACTTAATTTCTAGCGATTATCGTCAATTTAATTTCACAGATATTATTTAAACTAAACTGAGCTAGACAATGACATCTCTGAATTCAATAATGAAATGCCTTTAACTGAAAATTGAGTGTTTAATCTTATTATTATACATTACTGACACTCTATCCTCCAACTTGATACTGTTAAGTGCTTTGACACAATCTGTATTGTTAAAAGCGCTATATAAATAAAGGTGACTTGACTTGACATTTAATGCTTTATAGGTGATCAAGAGAACTTTTC
>JALXFT010003013.1:0-23663 GCA_023376895.1 Aspiorhynchus laticeps | reverse complement strand
GGGGACCGGGGTGGTCTTCCTGTCCCCACGCCGGAGCGAAGGGGGTTTAGCTCCGGGATCGGGCGCTGGCTACCCCTCTGGGGGTGGTGGTGCCTGGACCTAGGAGTATAGAGTGCATATGGGGAGTGTGAGTGTGGGTACCTTGTCCATTTTTGTGTGTCTACATGTGGGGCGAAGGTGTGAATATTCGTTTGCGTGCATGAGGGTGGGAACATATGCTTGTGTATATGTGTGCTTGTCGTCTACGTCTATGTGTCAGGTCGGGCCTTAGACTCCGCCTCACTCATCATCTTAGTCGACCCCCACCCCACCACCATGCCCTGCTGGTGGAGGATGCCGCCGGTGCGTTGGTGATTTCTCGCGCCGGGGCAGGATGCTCGGGCGAGCGCCGGCCCGCTCTCGGCGGTCGATTGGCGGGGCCTGGCCCTACTGGCCTTGCTGGGCCCCGATTGTGGGGTGGGGGGCTTTTGGGTCTCCGGGCCCAGGGCCCGGTCCGCCCTGGTGTGGTCGGCTGCCGGTGGAGCCTGCGGGCTTGCCGCCACGGCACCCTGGGGCGCCTACACTGTGGCTGTCGGAGGTCCCGCCTTCGGGCTCTCCTCTGCCCTTTTTTGGGTGGAGGCCGCGGTTGTCCCTGCGGTGGTTCTCCTGGGGGTCCCGTGCCCTGGGGGGCCTCCGGATGTTTGGGGCCCGGGTCTTTTCCGTGCCTGCTTCATGCCTTGCGGGATGGGGCTGTTGTTCCCCACACACACTATTAAACATTTACATGGAGGAACCTTATGAACACAAGCGCGCTCACACACACAGGTGTACACTCAAGCATTCACATTGGTGTAAAAACAGGTGCTCACAGACACACATTGTCTTGATCTGCTGTTGCTTCAAAACTTATTTTGTAATATTAGTTATGTGTGCTGCTCAATAACATTTAACATTTAGAATTTATTGTGATTTATACAGATGTTGGCTGTTGCTGCAGTCTCTTTGATGTTGTGTCTTCGGTTGTTTTCTCTTTTTGTCAGCAGGTATTGAAGCAAATTGTCTGGGGTTTTTTTTTGTTTTTGTTTTTTTTTTGTTGTTTTTTTTTGTTTTTTTCTCTCTCTCTCTATCTATCCCCCATTCTCCTTTTTTCTCTCTCTCTCTTCCCCTTCTTTGTTGACTTTCCCCACAACCTTTTTTTTTTTTTTTTTTTTTTTTTTTTCCTCCTTTCTCTCTCGTTTTCTCTGTTCCCTGGTCTTGTCTGTCACAGTGTGGTTAAGTAAAAGGGTATATAAAATTAAATTAATTAATTAATATAAAAAAATAAATAAATTAAAAAAAAAATATATATATATATATATAAAAAAAAATAAAAAAAAAAATAAAATAAATTAATAAATATACTTAATTAAAAAAAAAAAGAAAAAAAGGCTGTGAATGATGATAGTATAGCCATGCATATGTACTGTCATGTGTTATCTGTGCTACTGACAGGCCAAAAAAAAAAAAAAAAAATGATATGATGTCATTACGTTGATGTCTTGCCGCCAGCCAATCACTGCATTGGTTTCGAGAATCGATACATCTGCCCTTTACGGGGGAACACGAGAACACGCTGTAATCTTAGACAACTTAATCCAGATATTTTAATCTAATATGCAAATTCGTTTGAAGAACCAAATTAGCCAGCGATCAGTTATCAGGATTAGAAAATCTGACATCTTTCAAATCATCTCAGATGTATTAAGCGAGGTACGAAGAACGGACCCCGGGGCTGCGTTCAGCCTCAACAAAGCGGTGCAAAACAGAAACGGTGATGTGTTGAACGCTCTGTTCTGATGACGCAAGAGTTGCAACTATGGCAGCTGAGAAGATCATTCGTTGTGTTCTTTTTGAAGAACTTTAGGAGCCTGATGAAATCAGTATAAATATGTGTTTAATACTGCAAAATATGCTCGATGTTACAGTCACTGCCGTCCAGAATAAAAGATAACAACCCAATCGAGTGAATAAGGGGTTTGTGGAAGCTGTGGTTCCTAATTATTGTGATCCAACATTTGCCTGAATTTCAGGATGAAAAGACAAACATTTCACCTGAAGGATAATCTAATTCTTACCTCCGAGACCTCCGAGTTATGATCTATATGAGCTTATTATTTTTATTGTGAGTATTAGGCTTATCATTATTGCTGCTCACTGTTGTTGTGCTATGATATTGTAATATTTGCCATTATATTGTCAGACCTGTGTTCCCCATGTCACGTGTTTCCCCTCCTCTCGTGCCCATATTTGGTGTTTCCTGTCGTTTGTATTATCAGTTCCCAGCCCTGTGTCATTAGTCTCCACCTGTGTTTTGATTGCTCCCCACCTGTTTCAGTTCTCCTCGTTTGATTTCCTTGTTTAAAAGCCCAGTGTCTCCAGTGTCCTGTGTCGGTGAATATATGTCTGCCTTGAGTATATGTCTTCCGTGTTTCATTAAAACCCATGTTTGCTGTAATCTCCTGGTCTCCTCGCTCCTTGCTCCTGGCTCTCCCCTCCGAGAGCGTGACAGAATCACGGACCCAAACAGAAGAAGCGGCGTTGCTCCTCCCTCGTTTTTGTTTTCCCGTTTTTGAATAGTTTTTTGTTGTTCCTGTGTTTTTTCCCTCCCGCGGCGATGGAAATCGCCGCCCGCTTCATCTCCCTTGCCCACCGAGATCTCCCGTTCCTCGAGTATTCGTGGGAGTTCTGCAGGCTTGCCGCGGCGACGGCATTAGATGACGCCGCCATTCTCTCTCTGTTCTGGCACGGGGCCAATTCCCATCGTCCCGTGGACCTCCCAGACACCACCGGACTAAAATGGAGGGAAGGGATCCTCCGGTGTCTGGAGAGTGTCCGGCCCCGAGCCAGAACCAGCCTGCCGTCGTCCGCGGCTCCCCCAAGCCCGCCAACGCGGCCCGCGGATCTCCCTTACCGGCCGGCAGGGAATATGGCAAGCCCAATAGGCCTTAATCGCCAGAGCTCTCCACTGCCCGCTCCTGGACAGCTCTCTCCTGAGCCCCTGCTGGTTCCGTCCAGCTCTCCTGAGCCCCTGCTGGGTCCGTCCAGCTCTCCAGAGCCCCAGCTGGTTCCGTCCAGCTCTCCAGAGCCCCTGCTGGTTCCGTCCAGCTCTCCAGAGCCCCTGCTGGTTCCGTCCAGCTCTCCAGAGCCCCTGCTGGTTTCGTCCAGCTCTCAAGAGCGCCCCCAAGAGGCGGCTCCTTGCAAGTGCCATCCAGTGGCTGCTCCACGCCAGTGCCCTCCAGTGGCTGCTCCACGCCAGTGCCCTCCAGTGGCTGCTCCACGCCAGTGCCCTCCAGTGGCTGCTCCACGCCAGTGCCCTCCAGTGGCTGCTCCACGCCAGTGCCCTCCAGTGGCGGCTCCACGCCAGTGCTCTCCAGTGGCTGCTCCACGCCAGTGCTCTCCAGTGGCTGCTCCACGCCAGTGCCCTCCAGTGGCTGCTCCACGCCAGTGCCCTCCAGTGGCTGCTCCACGCCAGTGCCCTCCAGTGCCTGCTCCTCGCAAGTGCCCTCCAGTGCGCACCCCAGAGCCCGCTCCTCGCCAGCGCACCCCAGAGCCCGCTCCTCGCCAGCGCACCCCAGAGCCCGCTCCTCGCCAGCGCACCCCAGAGCCCGCTCCTCGCGAGCGCCCTCAAGTGCCCGCGCCTGCCGAGCGCCCTCAAGTGTCCGCGCCTGCCGAGCGCCCTCAAGTGCCCGCTCCGCCAGAGCGCCCCCTAGTGCCCGCTCCTCCAGAGCGCCCCCTAGTGCCCGCTCCTCCAGAGCGCCCCCTAGTGCCCGCGCCTCCAGTGCGCCCCCTAGTGCCCGCGCCTCCAGTGCGCCCCCTAGTGCCTACTCCGCCCGAATGGCCCCTAGAGGGGAACCTCCCCAAGAAAATTTTGGGGGGGGGGCCATATACCCCTAGGCTGTGTGGTCGGGCCTAGGACCAAGGCCACAGAGTCCCCTGACCCGCCATGGCCTCCCGAGTCCCCTGACCCGCCATGGCCTCCCGAGTCCCCTGACCCGCCATGGCCTCCCGAGTCCCCTGACCCGCCATGGCCTCCCGAGTCCCCTGACCCGCCATGGCCTCCCGAGCTCCCTGACCCGCCATGGCCTCCCGAGTCCCCGGATCCGCCATGGCCTCCCGACCTCCCCGCTCTGCCATGGTTCCCAGAATGGGCGCCGCCCTGGCCTCCCGAGTCCCCTGACCCGCCATGGCCTCCCGAGTCCCCTGACCCGCCATGGCCTCCCGAGCTCCCTGACCTGCCATGGCCTCCCGAGTCCCCGGATCCGCCATGGCCTCCCGACCTCCCCGCTCTGCCATGGTTCCCAGAATGGGACCCGCCATGGCCTCCCGAGTCCCCTGACCCGCCATGGCCTCCCGAGTCCCCTGACCCGCCATGGCCTCCCGAGCTCCCTGACCTGCCATGGCCTCCCGAGTCCCCGGATCCGCCATGGCCTCCCGACCTCCCCGCTCTGCCATGGTTCCCAGAATGGGCGCCGCCCTGGAGGCCTCTTGTCCTGTCCTGTCTCCATGTCCCTTAAGGCCTCCAGAGCGCCCACCCCCCCTCCCCGTTGGATGGTCTTCGGTGCGGGACGCACCGTTCGGGAGGGGGGAGTACTGTCAGACCTGTGTTCCCCATGTCACGTGTTTCCCCTCCTCTCGTGCCCATATTTGGTGTTTCCTGTCGTTTGTATTATCAGTTCCCAGCCCTGTGTCATTAGTCTCCACCTGTGTTTTGATTGCTCCCCACCTGTTTCAGTTCTCCTCGTTTGATTTCCTTGTTTAAAAGCCCAGTGTCTCCAGTGTCCTGTGTCGGTGAATATATGTCTGCCTTGAGTATATGTCTTCCGTGTTTCATTAAAACCCATGTTTGCTGTAATCTCCTGGTCTCCTCGCTCCTTGCTCCTGGCTCTCCCCTCCGAGAGCGTGACATATATAATCAGAGGAGCATAGAAAAGTTTGTGAAAGTGTCACTCCTCAATACAACAGCAAAATATATAAATATGTAGTATTTTTATGTTACATTAATCAGTGTCTAGCACCTTCCTAAAGAAAGGATATGGATTGGAAGACATTGCAATTACTACATGATATTTAGACAGACTTAAAGAAGTTCAGATCTATACTTGTGCTCTTATTATTTCAGTTAGTTTGCCTTTAATGAAAATAAACATGTGCAAACAATATACTTGCTCTTGTGAATTTATTTTGATGTTAATTACATTTACTCACAAATTCCCACTTTAGTATGTGTATCTTTTTTATCTCCTGGTAATCAATTCTAATTTAAATTATTTTATTTCTAGTTCTTTATTTTTAATACCTTGTATTTTCTTTCTCATTTTTATGTAGTGCACTTAATTACCATTGTGCATGAAATTTGGTAAATAAATAAACTTGCCTTGCAATGAAGCTAAAAATATAAACAACTACATCATCATGTTGATATTGTTTCTATAAAACTCTCACGACAAACATGTCTTCTAATATCTCTATTTTTTGCGTATATACCGAGCTTCAGCGGACACATAGTAAACGACTTCACTTGGACTCATTGTGCCAGCTGTCTCTTTATTACCACGTGGTTTATAACATGTTGCTGCTGATTGGGCTGATATTTGTGACCCACCAAACAAGAGAAAACGTATCTCAAACCACGTTGCACACCGTTTCCAGGAAACATGTCGTTCAACCCAGAAACCGTAACAAAACGTTGCACACCAGTTTGAGCTTGAACGTGCCCCAGATGACAGTGAAGGAGTTCAGCTGTAGTTGTAGTGTCCTCCTGCAGGTGTCGCTCTGAGCAGATACAAACTCAACGAGTCCCATGAGTCTCTGCTCCAGTCAACAGAACATCACAATCCTCTCTTCATTCACACATCAGCTGACTGCATCCGAGTCAAACATCAGCACACACTCAGTGAGATACAGACATTACACACAGCTGCATATACACCTGATTCTGCTTTACTCAATAAAACTGTCTAGAGCATTTCATCAATACAGTAAAGATACTGTTTTATTTAATTTGCAGGAGAATCTGTGAAGTCATTTGCATAACAAGTCATTTTACTTCACTTGGAAACAAATACTGCCCACTTGTTGCTTCTAAAACAAGCTTATTTGCACTTTTTAGAGAGCGTGCCTGATAATTGTTCCTTCTTTCTCTTGGTTTCTCTTGTTTTAGATGTAATGCAGACTAACAGCATGTGTCTTCCCCCATATGAAGAAACTTCCTCTTTCCTCAGTGAAGCGGTCAGAGGTTTCTCATGTGTCAGTCCAGTGTGAGTCTCGCCCTGAAGACGCTTGTCTTGATAAGAGCCAGAACACAGACGATCTGAAGCAGCATCACACTCTTCTGCTGGATTGAGCTCTTCTGGAAACTGGACTTTAGAGAAATGATGCTCATGTCTGGACTGATGCTGCTGTTGCAAACTGCTGCATGTGAGTCACTTTCACATCAAACTCATCTTATCATGCTGTACATATAAATGTAATATTACATCAAGAGTCTGCAGTGATCTAGTCAGAGAGTTTTCTGATGTTCAACAGTTTGTATTAGTAGAGTATTGCAAAATATGAGGGGAAGTGTTTTTCTTTCTTCATGTTCAAAGTTTGTGTTTTGTAAATGTATAGATTTATTTTTATTTTACTTTTTTTATTTAAAGCAGGGTTCATCAAATGATCTGTCTCCATTAAACATAATATCAGAAAGATCAAGACATTACTAATAAAGATTAATAATGTCACAGTATAAATTGATTGAACAGAAAGTACAGGACAAAATGTATTCTGCATGTTGTTAACACATATTATATAGTATCAGAATATCTATATAATATCATATTTTAACATGCCGTTTAGGAAAAAAAATATGTAGACAGTAAAAGCATGAATAAAATTAACATTAAGATGAATGAGAGCCTATAGACTAGCTGATGTTTCAGTGTTAAACAGATATTTTGAATTAGAGGCCTGGTTTCACAGACAGGTCTTAGACTAAGCCAGGATTAGGCCATAGTTCAATTAGGAAATTTAAGTAATTTGTATTAACATGCCTTAGAAAAAAACATCACTGGTGTGCATCTTGAGACAAAACAAAGGCACTGATATATTTTAAGATCAGTCAGCACAAGTTTCTTTCAGTTAAAACAGCTCAGACTTACATTTTAGTCTGGGACTAGCCTTAAGCCTTGTCTTTGAAACCAGGGGAAAATGTTTAATTTTAACAGTTATTTTGTACTACACAACAAACTATCCAGTAATCGTGTTCAGTATCCATACTTCAGATGAACCCAGATCAGATAAAGTGTCCGATGTGTTCCTTCAGTTAAGCTTTAATTCTGTGAGTGTTTGTGTAATTTGTGTCTGGTTTTAATTAATGATGTCTGTAGATTTTTGTAAATTTCATTGTGTGTGTGTGTGTGTGTGTGTGTGTGTGTGTGTGTGTGTGTGTGTGTGTGTGTGTGTGTGTGTGTGTGTGTGTGTGTGTGTGTGTTTTGTTCCTCAGGTCTGGAATTAAACTGCAGGTTTGATCAGTCTGATCTCTGTTACGCAGCTCTGGGACACAAACTCAGTCTGCTGATGGTGGACGCTAGTAAATATGACCTGAGGATAATAAAGAGAATAAACAACATACATGATGATCCAGTTTGTAGAGTAAAGAATGGCAGGATGAGGGAATGTGATCTTTATAATAACAGACCTGAAGTGACAGTCATTAATGGGCTTCTGATAATAAACCGTGTGATCAGAGCAGATTCAGGGAATTACAGATTAACACTCATTAACTCAGACGGCACAGAAACATCTAGAGATCTTCAAGTGATTGTTGAAGGTACAGAAACTCTCTCATCAGACTCATTACAATCTCATGTTCTCCAAAGATCTCACTCTCATGCAAATGAATCAGTTGAATCTCTGTGAAGGGTTTTATTGCAGTTCATTATTAAATATCTGGAAGAATTTAGTCAAATTCATCTGCACTTTCCATGTGCTAAGTCTATTTTCAGATTGAAACACCAGCATGTTGCTTACTGTATACTGCCTTCTGTTTAAAAAAAATAATGTGAAAGCATTTCAAACAGTCATTTGCTGCATTGTGGTCACATGACTAACCTATGCTGCTTGTTCAATTCAGTCCAGCTATTATTTCATATATACATTTTGTTATATATATATATATAGAGTCATGTGACTGTCATGTGTCCCTCCCTCCAGCTCCTATTGGCTCAGTGGAAGTGTCAATCATCTGCTCCTCCAATCAGACTTCAGTGTTCTGCTTTGCTAAGGAGGGAGATCAGATTATCTATAACTGGACTCTGAATGGAGATCCACTAACACATGAACTAAAGGATGGAAACAGCAGCATTGATCTGGATGAGGGAACTGATGGAAACATCAGCTGCAGCGTGAAGAACCACATCAGTCACGTACAGAAGACCATTAGAGTCAAACCCTGTCCTGCTGGTGAGATTTTAATACATGAATGTCCACACATTGGCTAAATAACAGCAACAAAAGTGATGCAGAATCTCACAAAACCTGTCAAAAACACGTCAAAAGTCATGTTGTACCCCTAAATTATCAGTATCTCTGAACCATATTTTAACTCCTCTGGGACTCTTTATAAAGGATTTTGAATGAAGTAAGAACAGATTTAGGCTGGATTTAGATTTTTTTAAATGAAAAATAAACTTTTAAGACCTTTTTGTTTTTATTTGTTGTTTATATATAATTTATTTATTTATCTATTTACATTTTCTATTTATTACTTGCTTCCCAGCAGTTACTGGCATGGCATTATATCATAAACAGCAAACAAACATTTCACCCCAAAATCAAATATTATATTGCATAAATAAAATGAGAACTATTTTACAAACTGTAGTTGTTTACAGGTTTTTTTTGTTGTTGTTTTTTGTAATTGCAATTATTTACAGCAATATTTGTTATTTGGTTGTTATTGATACATTTTTACTTATAATTTGTAATATGATAATTTTAATCTGCATAGTTTGAAGACAGACAGTTGTTTATTGTTTATTTGGATCCCTATTAGCTTCCACAAAGTTGTTGCTAATCTTCCTGGTTTCCACAAATCTGTACAAGAAAAAAATTAAAATAAGAACAAAAATACAATTACACTAACTGAATCACAAAACTATACATCTTAGCAGTAGCAGCACATCTGCATATGTATAACCATATCTTCTCATTTTCTTTAAAACATGTGCAATAAATTACACTTTTGTATATTTATGGGAACCATATTCCAAACAAGCCTTTTTCATCAAATTTGTTTGTGGACATGGTAAAAAGATTCGAGCCTTACTCACTTGACATCATGTCTAAATCCCATACAAGCTTTTCAAAGAAAAAACAGGGTGTGTGATACTATGAAAATATACAACAGTCTTAAATGTATTTTAACCTTCACCAGCAGCCATGATAACTTTCTATGCATGTCACTAACATTAGCTTGAATTGGATTGAGAAGTACTAGCCTGTTCTGAAACATCCCAATAGTTTTTTAGGTGTTTCTCAGATGCACTTGACCATACCATCGGGCAGTACTCAAGATGCAATAAAACTAAGGACATCTTTTAAAACTGGTCACCACTATACCTTTCCCATAGTGCTTACTTTATAATCTATACGTTCAGACCAGGACAGCATATGGTCAAGTTTCACACCCAGAAACTTAACATTTGTCACTTGCTCCACTAACATCCCATCAATAAATAAATTCAAGTCAGCAGCCTTAGTAATATCATTTTTATAGCTAAAAATGATACATTTAGTTTTTTCTATATTTAAATATGTACAATAAGTACTGCCATGTATACTTTCAATTTCATAATTATTTTATACATATTATATTAATTATGACTATTATATATATATATATATATATATATATATTCTTTTTCTTTTTAATTATTATAATGAGAATTTAGTTTTTTTGTTTGTTTGTTTGGATTGTTCTTATATATCACAAATATGATTTGAGGGTTAAATACAGTTTAATGTCCCTAAAAACAATCAAACTCTGCTGCTGCAAACTGCTGCATGTGAGTCAGTTTCACATCAAACTCATGCTATGATACTGTTCACTCAGATCATTCTCTGAAATAAAAATGTAAATGTTACATTAAGAGTCTGCAGTGATCGAACAATATAGTTTTCTGATCTTGACTGTGTGTATAAGTGGAGTATTACATGTTTTGCTCAGGGGCGATTCTAGGATTTTTTTAATGGGGTGGCACAGGGGGGGACCAAGAACCAGTCACTGTCTGGTTCACTGCCAATTATTTCCCGTAAATTTACAACGGGATTAGAGTGCTGTTGTCACGGTGCACACAGCAGGGAGAAACGAGGAACACGCAGACGAGGATTAACTCAAAATAATAGTCTTTAATGAAGACATCAGGGCAGGGCAAGACAAGGCAAGGCTGACATAGACAGGAAACACCGGGGAGTAACGAGTAGACCTGACAACACGAAACTGAACAGGCAGGAACTAATATACACAGGCTAATCACACAAACAGAGCTGGAACAGAATTAACTCATAATGACATTAAACAAGGACAGGAAACAAACCAAATATGGACACAAGAGACAGGAACACATGACACACACGGCAGAGGACTGACAGCTGTCAATTTCACTGCTCAAACAGGAGAAGCTGCAGACCACGTCTCTGTTCATTGTAATTATTAAATTATATATATATATATATATATATATATATATATATATATATATATATATTAGGGGTGGCACGGTACACAGATGTCACGGTTCGGTACGTACCTCGGTTATGGGGTCACGGTTCGATACGATTTCGGTACAACAAGAAAAAAACAACAAATCTACTACGCTCGGTTTCTTTTCATTTATTTTGAGCAGAGAGTGGTACAGTAGTAATACTAAATATTATATTACTATATATATTATATTATTATATATATAATCTGCAGTATATATATACATACAAGGAATAAATTCTGGAAATATATTTGATTTAGTTAACAGATAAACAAGGGGAAAAAACAGTGCGACACATAACGTAGCCTATATATGCTGAGTTTCAGTTCATTTTTGTTCACAGAAAGGAAACTCAAATGGCAGAAAGCAACATCCTGTTCTTTTTCTTTATTTTATAAAAGCACAATGTTTTGTTTTTATTGTGAGTGTACACAAATAAAAGCAGACCTTTATACAGTGATGCATTATTAAGATAAGTGTTTAAAGATTCTGCTGGTATAAGGAAACAGTTGAAGTGATCGCGTCACATGCACACGCACACAAAACACATCAGTTCCAGCATTGCTAAAGTTGGTACTTTATCAAAATAAAATACAAACATCAGCGCACCCGCCTCTGTGTCACTGTTGGAACGCGACTGAAGTATAAAGCCTGCAATTTACATAATAAATAATAGTTTAGCATTCAGATACGTTTCTGTAATGATTCACTACTAGATCCGGGATCCATTTGCAGCTTTATTGAATAACACAGGGTTAATTCACAGATGAACACACTGAGTAGATCGTTCAGGGGAAATGACAGAAACAGTATCGTGAAACAGTTCAGGGGTCGAGGCAGGTGGCTATCCAAGAGCAGTAGTCAGTGTCCAGAGCGGGGGTCAATGAGATAGCCCAGCAGGCACAAAACAGGCACACAACGTCATAAGACGTTGGTATTTGGTTAAATTTTGGTTGCGACGTCGGGTGACCAAAATCCAACATAAATCCAACATCTAATGTCAATGTTAAATTGATGTCCAATACCGACGTCAGCTGACGTTGAGATTTGGTTGTTTTTAGGTTGTGTAACCAAAATCCAACGTTAATCCAACGTCAAATTGACGTCAAATATTGACGTCAACCCGATTTTCATTTTCAACCAAAATCCAACGTCTGTCTGACGTCATGTCCAACGTCAACCTGACGTTACATAGACGTCTGGTGCCTGCTGGGAGGCGGCAATCCAACAGAGAAACGAGAAACAGGCAAGGTCACAACGTAAGGCAGTCCAGAAATGTATAATAACGCTCAGAAATGTTAGCTAGGCAAAACAAGACTTCGCACTGTGCCAGCACCGGATGGCTGGTTAAATAGCCCAGGTAATAGGCGACAGGTGTGACTGATGATCAGTGCCAGGTACGGGGCTGCTGGGAGATGTAGTTAAACTAATATTCGGGTGACGGTTCCCGTCGATGACCCGAAGAGGGAGCCGTAGGAGCGCTCTGTGTGACAGTTACATTTCAAATATGGAAATATTATGGAATATTTGGATTTGTGCCGAATGAGAAAGGTAGGATACACGAGCACAAAACTCCATTTCGCAAACAGTTGAGTGCACAAGCCTTTAAAGTATACTCCTTTGTCAGTCTATGTGAGAGATGCATTCAGAATCAGCACATGGTCACTGTCTAGGGGGATTTGTTTTCAAGTGCGCAACTCATGGCATTCGCTGTTCTTCTGCTGGCGGTTATCAAACAGCATTGCATTACTGCGGGCGCCCCCTTCTGGATTGGGGGTGAATTGCCTGTATTTGTTGTAAGGCCTCATGCACCGAACCGAAGAGATTTTATTAATATTATGTTATTATACCATGTTATTTTCACTTTGTGTCATTTTGTATATGTTTAAATGACTGTGGTGGCTCATACCAACTTAATTGCATTAACAAAAACTAGTTTGGGACTGCTGTTTAATAGCCTAACCTTATAGGCTGTTTATTCAGTATTAGTCATTAGATTAAAAACAAAGCAAATTTATTTTACAAAAATTAAGTTTAAGACTGTTAAGAATATGACTATATATATAAGTGGGTCGCTGCTCGATGACCATGGGAAAATGTGGGTCCCAAGGCCAAACCAGTTAGAACCACTGCTTTATACAATTTCCTATCTGTATTTTTGTACTCAAAGCTAAAACATAAAAAACTGTATGTAGTTTTGTGTATTTTTGTGACTTCGGAGCCTCCTACACAATGCAGTAAGTGAGTGGAATTGACTGTCATGAATATGTCAATGTTATAACTGATTTTACAATATCATTTCAGGAGATTACAATAGACTATCATTTCAGTGGATAGTTGCACGTGTGCATTTGTCTCTGCTGTAAAGCAGTGCACACTTCTCACAGATGCTGTGTTCTGATTCACCTACTTGTACTACAGCCTAGATGTATGTGCATTGTGCATTATGTAATTATGTAAAGTATCTACATAATTTTGAGTGAGTAGCAGAGTAGTAGACAAGCTTTGGGACAAACTACTTCAATTTGTGTCTTTAACATACACACTGTCACTTAGTTACATGCTTCCTATCATCGTTTAAACTATAGATACATATATAGGATCTGTCACAATGCCCACAACTGTTGTCTTTGCACTTGACCGCTTATATACTTTATGACGTATTTCCTGTATTTGGCTGAAGTGTTCAAGTGGGCGTGAAGTCCACAAATACATTTTACACTCTGTAAAAACTTCACTTGAGAAAATGCAGCTAAAGTTTTTACAGAGCTTGATTTAATATGTTCCCTATCAGTCGGTCACTCCGAGTCACGTCGGATGACCGACGAATTGGGATCTCGCTTAGAGAGACCAATCCACTTCGAGTGTAACTAAACGAGCCAATGCACATTGGCATGCGATTATTGCATCCAGCTGCTGCTGATCACAGCGTGAGTATAAGTAGGCAGCAGGTGCAGCGCATATTCAGCTTTTCGCTTCGGAGCCGAGCGGTTACATCGTTCTGCTCCTGACTTCTGCTGACGAGTAAATTCAACGAGTTGAGCACGCTCTTCGGAAGACTCTCGTGCTGGCGGTACGGCGCTTCAGCGGCGGTGGTTCTTCCCGTGTCGAGTGGATTGCACACATCAGGTTGCACTACCCCCTGTTTGTGTTGCAGGTGACCATCTCCCCTGTGCGCTTCAGCACATTAAAAGAGCTTTTTCCCTAAAAGAGCATTCACGGGTGCGTCTTTTTAAAGATGACGTTGCATCTGGCAAACTTGACGTTACGTCTTTGTAAAGACGAGTTGGGTTTTGCTACAGACAACTTGTCACCCGTGCGTTTCTGGATGCGGTCGTTACCTGGTGCTGGGTGATGGTTACGATCACTGCCTCACGTGCCTGGGCAGTAAGCATGCTGAGGTGGCGTTCGTGGATGAGGCATCTTCTCATGCTGGGAAGATGATCATCTTGGAGTTGCGGCCAGGCTCCGCTACCACGAAAGGGGTGGAGCTCTGATGCCTCTGCCTCGATCTGGTTCTCGTTCTGGCTGCAGACAGACGAGGACTACTTCAGGTGGTGGCACGGGTGGTCTGAGGATTACAGTGGTGGCAAACCCTCCAGGGAACCAACCCTCGAGGGACCATCACTCCTCTTGCACTCCAAAACCAGTTGAGCTGCCAGTGGAACGTGCTGGACTCTCTACAAGGGGCGTACCAGCAGTATCCCTGGTGCTCCTCCCGATGACCAGATGTCGATCGCTGCATCGGAGGGTGAGCTAGAATTTCTGGAGAAGAAGATTCGGCTGCGCTGCTGCTACGGCAGTAGCAATGCCTGAGTCCGATCCAGAATCACGGCTATGCTTTCCCGGGCCGCTGAGAGGGTAGGGCTCGAGTGGAGACTTCCACCGTGTCCCGAGCCCTCGAGGTTGGATGACTGGTTTCTTGAGGTAGTTTGTGCTGGTTCTCAGCACCCTGCCCTGGTGCCTCTCTTCCCGGAGGTGCATGGGGAGCTTACCAGGTTGTGGATGGCACATTTTACTGCCAGAAACTGACCTGTTAGCTCCTCCTCCCTCACCATCCTCGGTGGTGGTGCAGCTAGGGGGTATACGGGGCCCCCCGGTGGAGCGGTCGGTTGCGATGCCATTGTGTCCTAATACCGCCTCCACCCGGCAGGGTAACCGTGCTTCCTCTTCCGGGCCTGTAGGTACTCGTCTGGTCTGTCCGGCGATGCTTATGTGACCCGTGGAGAAGCTGCCAACCGCTTGCGCTACGGCATTACTGCAGGTTCTTCAGGCTAAAAGCACTGGGGGACATGCACGAGGGTGGTCACGATCCAGAAGTTCTGAAAGGGCTTTGTACCACTTCTGGCCTCGCGCTACGAGCGACGAAGGTCATTGCGTGGTCTTTGGGTCGTGCGATGTCCACACTTGTGGTCCAGGAGCGTCACCTGGCTGTGTCTGGTCGACATGGGGATGCCGACAAAGTTCGGTTCCTCAAGGGCCCTATGTCCCAGACTGGCCTCTTCGGCGACGCAGTCGAGAGCATGGCCCAGCAGTTCTCGGCTGCTTAGGAGCAGACTGAGGCGATCCAACACATCCTGCCCAGCGGGCAGCTGCTGCCTCCACCCGTCCGCTGGTTGCAGCGCCCCAGCCTGCTCGTCGCCGAGGGCGGCCCCTGCGTCCGTCCCTGCTCCCGCACCGCATCCGCAGCAGCCTCCAGAAGCGGTGCCGTTGAGCTGGGCGTAGGCAGGCCGCCCCGCCCGTCCGGGCCCCCGTCAAACCTGGCGGAGAGCGGAAAAGCAAGAGGCCTCAGGACGGGCGACCCAGAGTGAAAGAGGACTGCTTCAGGAGATGGTGGATGCACCTCTCCCTCCCCCGGAGGAGGGCCGGGCGGAGAATCTTTGGTTTAAAAAAAAATAAAAATAAAAAATCTCGACAAGAAGCGGTTCTCTCTGCCTCTGGGTCCCAAGAGGGCATGGAGAGTCATGGACGGACCAACACCGGACCACACTCTTCTCCCTCTCTCGCCAGCAGGCAGCAGTGGGCGGTTCGAGAGCGTCATCAAAGGCCCTACTCACGCACCCTCTGCCAAACTGTGGAACCAGGTAAGTGTTGCACTGCACACTTAGACCCCTCTTTGGTCCGACACGGGCCGGGTCCCTGCGTTTCACCTCGCTGCCCCACCGCGGGTATGTCGGTGGTCCCGCAGGTCCCACTTGTACAGTGTCTGGGTGCCTGGAAAAAGTGCTACCCAGCTCGTCTCGCTGGCTCCTGTGGACCATCTGACTCGGCTATGCGATTCAGTTCGCCCGGCGTTCTCCCAGGTTCCACCTCACAGCAGTAAAGGCTTGTGTGGGGGAGATCACTGTCCTATTGGCGAGGGACGTGATGGAGCCGGTCCCTCCAGCCGATATGAAGACAGGGTTTTACAGCCCTTACTTCATTGTGCCCAAGAAAGGCGGTGGGTGGAGACCAATCTTGGATCTGCGCGTCCTGAACTGGGCAAGCTTCCGTTCAAGAGACCCACGCAGAAGTGCATCTTCGGGTGCATCCGTCCCCGAGATTGGCTTGCAGCGATTGACCTGAAGGACGCGTACTTCCTTGTCTCAATCCTTCCGCACCACAGGCCATTCCTGCGGTTTGCGTTTGAAGGACGGGCATATTAGTACAAGGTCCTGCCCTTCGGGCTGTCCCTGTCACCCCGTGTCTTCACGAAAGTTGTGGAGGCAGCCCTGGTTCCCCTGAGAGAACAGGGCATTCGCATTCTCAACTACCTCGACGACTGGCTCATACTGCCTCAGTCTCAGGACCAGTTGTGCGAACACAGGGACTTGGTGCTCTCGCACCTCAGCCAGTTGGGCCTTCAGGTCAACTGGGAAAAGAGCAGACTCTCCCCGATGCAGAGGATCTCTTTTCTCGGTATGGAATTGGATTCGGTCAATCAGACAGCACGCCTCACGCAGGAACGTGCTCAGTCGGTGTTGAACTGCTTGAATGCGTTCAAGAGCAGGTCCGCGGTCCCACTGAAACAATTTCAGAGGCTCCTGGGGCATATGGCAGCTGCGGCGGCAGTGACGCCGCTGGGGCTGCTTCATATGAGACCGCTTCAACACTGGCTCCATGGCCGAGTCCCGAGGTGGGCGTGGTAACGCGGCACTCACCGGGTCCAAGTCACACCGGCCTGCCGCCAAACCCTCACCCCGTGGTCAGACCTTTCGTTTCTCTGGGCAGGAGTGCCCCTGGAACAGGTCTCTAGGCATGCTGTGGTTTACACGGATGCCTCCACCACCGGCTGGGGAGCCACGTTCAACGGGCTTGCAGTGTCGGGGGTTTGGACGGGGCCCCCAACTGCACTGGCACATAAGTTGCCTAGAGTTGCTGGCAGTACACCTGGCCCTGAACCGTCTCAAGAGGCGCTTACAGGGCAAGCACGTACTGGTCCGTACGGACACACTGTGACCGTTGCATACATCAACCGACAAGGTGGTCTACGCTTCCGTCGCATGTCGCAACTCGCCCGCCACCTCTTTCTATGGAGTCAGAAGCATCTGAGGTCGCTTCGTGCCATTCACATTCTGGGCTTGCTCAACCGGGCAGCCGACGAGCTGTCATGAGCTGCGCTCCCCGGAGAGTGGAGACTCCATCCCCAGACGGCCCAGCTTATTGAGAGACTTCTCATTGCCAGTTGTTTACTCCCTGACCGAGGAAACACTCGGCACGGAATGCACTGGCACTCAGCTGGCCGCGGGGCCCCCGCAAGTATGCGTTCCCCCCAGTGAGCATTCTCGCACAGACACTGTGCAAGATCAGGGAGGACGAGGAGCAGGTCTTGCTTGTGGCGCCGTACTGGCCCACTCGGACTTGGTTCCCAGAACTGATGCTCCTCGTGACAGCCCCTCCTTGGCAGATTCCTCTGAGGTAGGATCTACTGACTCAGAGACGGGGCACCTTATGGCACCCGCGTCCAGACCTCTGGAAACTTAAAACATGTCTGGTCCCGGGACGGGACGCGGAGGTTCTAGGTGACCTACCCCAGGAGGTAGTTGACACCATCACTTCGGCGAGAGCGCTGTTTACGAGACATGCTTACGCCTTGAAGTGGAACCTGTTTGTCGAGTGGTGCTCTTCTCACCGAGAAGACCCCCGGAAGTGCCCGGTCAGAGTCGTGCTGTCCTTCTTGCAGCAAGGGTTGGAGCGAAGGCTGTCTCCTTTCACCCTTAAAGTCTATGTGGCTGCGATTGCTGCCAACCACGACCCTGTGGAAGGGAAGTTGGTGGGGAAGCATGACTTGGTCATCAGGTTCCTTAGGGGGGCAGGAAGGTTAAATCCTCCACGGCCCCCTCTATACCCTCTTGGGACCTGTCTCTAGTGCTCAGAGCACTACAGCAGGGCCCATTTGATCCATTGCAGACAGTCGAGCTGAAGTTTCTTTCAGACTCTGCTCCCGCTTGCATTGGCCTCCGTCAAGAGGGTAGGGGACCTGCACGCATTTTCGGTCGTCGATTCGTGCCTAGAGTTTGGGCCGTCCCAGGTAATCCTGAGGCCCCGGCCTGGCTATGTGCCCAAGGTTCCCACTACTCCCTTCAGGGACCAGGTGGTGAGCCTGCAAGCGCTGCCCTCGGAGGAGGCAGACCCAGCCTTAGCGTTGCTTGTCCCGTCCGAGCATTGAAATGCTACGTTGACAGGACGCAAAGCTTCAGGACCTCAGACCAGCTCTTTATCTGTCACGGAGGCCGGCAGAAGGGAATGCCGTCTCCAAGCAGAGGATGGCCCACTGGATAGTGGACGTCATCACCCTGGCTTATTAGGCACAGGGTGTGCCCTGCCTGTTCAGGTTGAGAGCTCACTCTACTAGAAGTGTTGCATCTTCCTGGGCATTGGCTTGTGGCGCCTTGCTGGCAGATAATTATAGAGCTGCGGGTTGGGCGACCCCTGACACGTTCGCTAGATTCTTAGCCTTCGTGTGGAACCGGTCTCCTCTTGTGTTCTCACCTCAAACGGGTAGAAGCACTGAGAGGCTCCGGTTTCGGGTCGGCTTGCTAAAACTGCTCCAGAGAGTCCGTACTGTAGACCCTGTCGAGCTCCTCCGTCCCCTCGGCAGCCAGACGTGGCGGAGCGTCTGGCGCCAGGCCCTCACTCGATGAATCTGTGAGAACCGGTAGAGGGCTAGGGTCCATATGTAGAGACCTAATTGGATCTCATATGTGTAAAGTCCACGGTATAGCCTCAGAGCCCGTGTTTCCCCGGCAGACATTCTGCCAAGAGGCTACAATCACCTCTAAATCTTCCATATGCACCTAAACAGTTGTTCATATGCGTAAGTGCTTCTGAACCTCCTTTGGGAAGGATGGGCTTCCGCAGCGTTACTGTTCCAAGTGGAATGGGTACGTTTTCCCAGTGTTATCCAGTCTTACTGAGTGGGTAGTGCCATAGCAACAGTAACTGGTCTTCTTGTGAAGCCCTGACCTGCGCCAAAAAGTAGGGGCGCAGGAGGCTTCCACAGGACACTGGAAGGGGCAGTATCCGTGGCCTTTTGGTAGGGATCCCAATTCGTCGGTCATCCGACGTGACTCGGAGTGACCGACTGATAGGGAACGTCTCGGTTACGTATGTAACCCTCGTTCCCTGAAGGAGGGAACGGAGACGTCACGTCCCGTCGCCACGGCTGCTGTACCACCGCTGAGCGGCCGGGTCACCGGCTCGGCTCCTCAGCGAAAACCTGAATATGCGCTGCACCTGCTGCCTACTTATACTCACGCTGTGATCAGCAGCAGCTGGATGCAATAATCGCATGCCAATGTGCATTGGCTCGTTTAGTTACACTCGAAGTGGATTGGTCTCTCTAAGCGAGATCCCAATTCGTCGGTCATCCGACGTGACGTCTCCGTTCCCTCCTTCAGGGAACGAGGGTTACATACGTAACCGAGACGTTTTGTATATAATAATTTAATAATTTGCACTTTCAAATAAACTTCAAAGTATCTGTCCAGTAGTCCCTATGAATGATAATATAATTGTGGTGCTTCTAATTAAGTGATAAAAAGCAGTTTGACAAAATACACATCCATCTCTAAAAAGTGCAACACTTTCCATTTTACACAAATTATGTGTGATATCAAATTAATTAAACTTACACTGCAATTTTTTGATTCACATCTCATGATTTTGGGGTACATGAGTTTCTGAATGTGTTGAATGATGGGATATGCGTCGTCTCAAATACGGCTTTGATGCAGTATAAGTGTGGATTTAGTTTGTGAGAGCAAGTTGACCGCGTCTGCAACACGTATGAATATCTGTATCGACTTCAGCAGATTATTTTGCTAACTAACACAAAACAAGACGAAGGTGTTAGCTAACATGACATTAAAACATTACCATAGTTTGAAAACCTGTAATGTTGAGTTAATACATATAAAAACACAAACTATCTCTTTCTAATCTGTGAAAAATTATCTAATTTCTTCAAGAGATTAAATCTCTGAAATCTCAGAGACCCCTTCGAACTGTTTGTGTTTGTGAAACTGAGCAAAACCGACAATATTAAAATATTGTGTTTAAAATGTAACAAGATTTACTTCTTGTTTATTGAACTTTTGTATAAAATCATTATCACATAGCTGTCGTGCAGATATTTGGGAAAAACAGCACTCTTGTTCATGTGAATATTGCTAAACCTGTTATTTGATGTAAATATAAGTATATGTAATATACCCGTACAGTTTTGTCATCATATTTTAGTGGCATTCAAATAGACTTCATCATGCAGTCAGTCGTCCTGCATCATCAGCAACTGCATCAATACATTTAACACATTATTTCTATAATTAATCACACCAATTAATTTATACATTTATATATATATATATATATTACACTCTAAACTGAGTTAAGTCTGTCCAGTATGATTATGTTCAGTATCCTGAGTCTGTTTGACGTGTTTCTTCAGGTGATCTTTAATTATGTGAATGTTTGTGTAATTTGTGTCTGATATTTATTAGGGCTGTCAATTGATTAAAAAATGTAATCGTGATTAATCGCATGATTGTCATGAGTTAACTCGTGATTAATCGCACATTTTTATTTGTTCTAAATGTACCTTAAATCAATACTTTTCAATTTTTAATACTCTAATCAACATGGGCATGGACAAATATGGATGCTTTATGCAAATGTACACAATATTGCCAAAAGTATTGGGTCGCTCCCTTCTAATGAACAGGTTTGACTACTTTAGTAATTTCTATGAGTACAAATCTTAATGTTAAAGCATATTATGATATTCTAGGAAATTGTGTGCTTCTAATATTATAGCAACAGTTTGGACTCTTTTCTATTCTAACATGACAATGTCTCTGTGTATAAGACAAGGTTCAAAAAGAAAATGATTGATTCAGTCAGTGTGGAAGAACTTGACTGGTCTGCATAAAACCAAGTCCTAATCCCAGTTTAACACCTCTGGTGGGAATATAGATACATAAAAAAACATAAAACTGATTTTCAAATTGAGCTCTTATCTTCAATAATCTTCCCTTTACAATTTCTTCAACTTGATATGAAACTGGAATAAAGTTCTTTGAGAACAGGATAGCAACACCTCCACTTAAAGATGTGTTATGGCTACAAATGGATAACCCATCAAATTCACTTGCCCAATCCGCTTCATTCAAAGCGTTTCTATGCGTTTCTTGTGCGAACAAAATGTCTATTTTTTTATCTTAATTAACTCATATAATTCAAATCTCTTCTTCCCTTCTCGTGCTCCATTCAAATTGAGAGAAGCAATATGAAATTATCTCATCAAGGAGAAGAAAAGGATAAACAAGAAACACCAATAGAAACTCATCTCATAAAAATATATCCTACTGTTTTTCATTACCAACATTAGTCCCTAACTGTACATTAACTTTGAGAATTTTTCTCAACCTATAAATCTCTTGATCAGAAAAGATTCCTTCACTCCTGAAAATTTTTGCTTTCTCAGCAAATTGCTCCAAATCAGGAAAATATTCAGTGATGCGTACATTTCTTGCATTCTTAGTCACTCTCAAAAAAAGTTTAATATCATCTACATTGTAAGAATGATTTGGTAACTCATCTTGAGATTGATCAAATGAAATGTTACACTCAGACAGATCAGTTTCACTCTCAGTATCAGTTTGACTCGAATCCACTTTATCCATTCTTTTTGGTTTACTGTAATGATGCTGTTTCATTCTTCTCTTTTGTGGTGTCTTAAAAAAAACACTCATCCTGTTCTTCCAATAAACAATGATCTCCTACCATCTCCATGTCTTGATTTTTGTCTGAACTCTGCTTATCACCTGAACCATTAAGTGACTGCATCTTATCAGATACAGAATCTTCCTCCATCTCAACCACAGTTTGTCTTTCATCACCCATTTGTTTCGAAGTTGCTGCATCACCTGGTAGATCAGTTTGATTTACATCTGCAGATTTTTGTGCATTGTTTTCTCCAACTACACTAGCTGTTGTAGGCAACTCCTCCCTAACAGTTTGTACTACCTCCTCTTCACCTGCCTTTTCAACTGAGACCGACGGAACATTGTGTTTAGATTTGTCTTCTTTTCTCGGGCAAGCCCTCACGAGGTGTCCTATTTCCCCACAACTAAGGCATCTCATATTATTGGTTGTGGCAAAAATCGCATAATTGAATTCATCGTGCTTAAAGTTAAACGTTAAGTCCAACTCTTCTCGGTTATCCTTTAACACCATAAACACAAAGCGTCTAAACGACACTACATGTTTTAATAATGGTGATTTACAGCCAATTTGAATCATTTTTATTGGGGAGACTAATTTACCGTATCGCTCTAACATTTGTGCAAGCAGCTCATTTTTAATGAAAGGCGGTACGTTTGACAGGATAACCTTCTTTGACGGTGTGGACAACGGTAGCACCGAAACAAACGCGTTGTCAATTACGACTCCACTTTCAACCGTGATGTTCGCCAACTCAACAGTTTTCATAAACACAACAACCATTCTCGTTCATTCTCGAAGCTGACACAACATTCTCACAACCAACCACCTCTCCCACCGCTAAACTACAATCCTCAACACTAGATTTCGAGTCTATTTTCACCGCATAACGCCGTGTGATGAAGTCCAAACTCCTCACACCTGAAGTCATTCTGCCAGTAATAAATACTGGCAGATAGACAACTTTCACAGACTCAACACTACAAATAAACCCGTAATACAATTATAAAAATAGAGAGAAAAAGAAAAAAAAGAAAAAAAAACTTTGCTTGGCACAGCGGCCAAACAAAAGAAAATTCACTCACTCACACGCTCAACAAACGCCCACGCGCGCGCTGTGAGAGCAAGACCTCGCGCTCGTGCGGCAGTACCAGTGATTCTCAGAAACTAGGTTTGGGCGCTTTTTTGAAGGGAAAAAGGTTGCCAAAGGGGTCTGCAATGTTGCTAAGTTGGCAACTGTGCATGGGTTGAGCCACGGGCCAAACCGGAAATACGCGCTGCGTTAATCGCGCGTTAAAAAAATGAGTGCCGTTAAAATGAATTTGCGTTAACTTTGACAGCACTAATATTTATTCATGATGTCTTTAGATTTTGGTACATTTCATTGTGTGTGTGTGTGTGTGTGTGTGTGTGTGTGTGTGTGTGCGGGTTTATGTGGTTTATGAGGGCACAAATTTGTTTAATAACATGGGTATGACAGAGGTATTACAATTTGAAGGTGGTTTATGAGGACACTGCCTATGTCCCCGTAATTCAAAAGGCTTAAAAAACATACTAAATGGTGTTTTTTTGAAAATCTAAAAATGCACACAGTCTCCTGTGAGGGCTAAGTTTAGGTGTAGGGTAGGTGTAGGGCAATAGCACACACAGTTTGTTCAGTATAAAAACCATTACGCCTATGGAGAGTCCCCATAAACC
>JALXFT010003012.1:40000-47965 GCA_023376895.1 Aspiorhynchus laticeps | reverse complement strand
TAAAAATAAAGCTTCATGTGTTGTTTGTGGAATTTAGTCTATTGAACTGGCTTTGAACACAATGGACAGGATAAGGAATGCATAGAGATATTATAAAGTGTTTTATGCTTTACATGTAAAATGAGTTGCAGTATTTTAAAGTGGCTTTTTTATATAAATATTTGGATAATTTCAGAAAGCTCTTAACGAGGTGAACCGTGGCAGAAGAAAAGTGCAGAGCTAAACTGTTGATGTCTGTTTATTAATAATATCATAAGTGAATAAAACAGTTAGTTTTTTTATTCAATGCATAATAATGTCCCTTTCTGATTGCTATATTAGTCAGAGTATACTTGTTCTGCATGACTGGGATCTCTCTTGTTTTAGCAACCTGTCCATATTTAGATTCAGGACACAATTAAAATCCCGATAATTCCCTTTAGCTGCCATAAGTGATGCTTTTCTTAAAAATATGTAATTTGGTGCATATGCATTTACAAGTTATTATACTACAACAATGACGTTTGCCAACTTTGTCCTTGTCTTTGTTACTAATATGTGTCCCTGCAGCACAAAAGCAGTCATAAGTAGCACGGGTATATTTAGCCAAAGATACATTGTATGGGTCAAAATTATCAATTTTTCTTTTATGACAAAAATCATTAGGATATTAATATCATGTTCCATGAAGATATTTTGTACATTTCTTACCGTAAATATATCAAAACTTATTTTTTGATTAGTAATATGCATTGCTAAGAATTCATTTGAACAACTTTAAAGATGATTTTCTCAATATTTAGATGTTTTTGCACCCTCAGATTCCAGATTTACAAATATTGTCCTATCATAACAAACCATACATCAATGGAAAGATATTTACTCAGCTTTCAGATGATGCATACATCTCAATTTTGAAAAATTGACCCTTATGACTGGTTTTGTGCTCCAGGGTCACATATGAATGACATCTCCATCATTTTGCCGAGAGACGAGTCTCTTGTTGCATGGCAACATCATATGAAATGTTGCTTAGAAACCATCTTACATTTGATCTTACGATCATCTCTCAAATGTGCGTACATGTGATTCAGAAAAGCATTTGTACGCCTCTGTTCCAGATGTGATATATCTAAATTAATACATAAACACCCCCTAATTAACGTCATTAGCTTATAACAGCGCACCGGTTAGTGTCTAAATCCCTTGAGAATGGCGAGTGGCAAGAATTATTATTATTTTGCAAGGCCAAAATCTGGGTTCTGTTGCTGGAGGTTTTTGGGAGTCTCTCTAGTGGGATCTCACACAATACAAAGTTTGTGGTAATGTGTAAAAAACTGTAAAAATAGCCCTTCTTGTGATTTTGGGTCACGCGTCACTTAACTAAGTTGTTACACAGATGACTGTAGGAGGCTAAACAGAACCACTATTTAAAAATGACAAGCATGACGCGGTGTATTAAATAGTCATAACCTCTGAGTAATGATCAGACTGAGCAACATAGATTCCTAATGAACGAGTAATAAAGTAAAGAGTCAACTAGCATAGAAGAATACTAATTAGAAACCGACGAACCAATTTGCATTTCAACCTAAATTCGAGGTCATAATAAAATGGAGTCAGATTAGATTTAAACGAAAATTTAATAACTTAAAAGACCGAACACGCAAGAAAGCTTCATCCACCATTGGAGACCTTCTTTGGGTCAAGTGTGTGGACCTTAACCTTAACCTCTTAAAGAGACAGTTCACCCAAAAATGAAAATTCTATCATTAAAGAGACAGTTCACCCAAAAATGAAAATTCTATCATTAAAGAGACAGTTCATCCAAAAATGAAAATTCTATCATTAAAGAGACAGTTCACCCAAAAATGAAAATTCTATCATTAAAGAGACAGTTCACCCAAAAATGAAAATTCTATCATTAAAGAGACAGTTCACCCAAAAATGAAAATTCTATCATTAAAGAGACAGTTCACCCAAAAATGAAAATTCTATCATTAAAGAGACAGTTCACCCAAAAATGAAAATTCTATCATTAAAGAGACAGTTCACCCAAAAATGAAAATGCTATCATTAAAGGGACAGTTCACCCAAAAATGAAAATTCTATCATTAAAGAGACAGTTCACCCAAAAATGAAAATTCTATCATTAAAGAGACAGTTCACCCAAAAATGAAAATTCTATCATTAAAGAGACAGTTCACCCAAAAATGAAAATTCTATCATTAAAGAGACAGTTCACCCAAAAATGAAAATGCTATCATTAAAGGGACAGTTCACCCAAAAATGAAAATGCTATCATTTAAAGGGACAGTTCACCCAAAAATGAAAATGCTATCATTAAAGGGACAGTTCACCCAAAAATGAAAATTCTATCATTAAAGGGACAGTTCACCCAAAAATGAAAATTCTATCATTAAAGGGACAGTTCACCCAAAAATGAAAATTCTATCATTAAAGGGACAGTTCACCCAAAAATGAAAATTCTATCATTAAAGGGACAGTACACCCAAAAATGAAAATTCTATCATTAAAGGGACAGTTCACCCAAAAATGAAAATTCTATCATTAAAGGGACAGTTCACCCAAAAATGAAAATTCTATCATTAAAGGGACAGTACACCCAAAAATGAAAATAGTCATCATTTACTCATCCTCAAGTAGATCCAAACCTGTATGAATGTGTTTGTTCTGAACACAAAGGAAGATATTCTGAAGAATGAGGTAAACAGAGCAGTATTTTTCTCCTACTATTGAAGTCAATGGTGCCCCAAAACAGCCTGATTACAAACTTTCTTCAGAATATCTTCCTTTGTGTTCAGAACAAACACATTCATACAGGTTTGGATCTACTTGAGGATGAGTAAATGATGACAGGATTTTCATTTTTTGGGTGTACTGTCCCTTTAAGACCCTGCGGCCTCGTATGAGGACATTATATTGTAGTGTATTTCTACATGTCACAGTGTTAAGTCCTGTACAGAACACGTTCAGGGCTTTACAGAGATATTAAATGATTGGATGTTTCACTCCATCTCATTGCTCTTCAAAATGTCTGAAATTAATTTAGTGACACTTATGGAAATATAATATTTTGTAATTATCATTGAAATTATTTTTTAACCTGTGTGTATAAATCAACATCTCAGGAAAATGTTATGGGGTTTCAAAATCAAAATATGACTTTTTGGACGTTGATTTCATATACCGGGACTAAAAACAAGTTTATTAATGGGAGACATAACAAATGAATAGGGAAATTCAATATTCTATATTATTATGAAAATCTTAATTATTACTCCCATTATTTCATTACGTTTCCCCAAAACACATTAATATGCAAATTTGATTTAGTTTATTAAGATACGAGAAAACCCGTTTATGGCCATTTTACACATTTTGCAGAAAGATTAAAGGTATATCTGTTATAACATAGTTGACTTTGGTAAAAAAATAAAAAAATCTTAAACTAAAAATGTATTGGTGATTTAATAAACCTATTGTTTTTGCCTATGCATGTTTTTCATGTCTTTTTATTTATTTTTTTTAAAGAAATTGAGTCCCGATGTCCTCTACCGAGGATCTAGCATAACTTATGAGTGATATATATATATATATATTACATTATTCTAAATGATCTAAACAATTTAAAGACATGACATGTATTTCTGGGGAATGAAATTAAAGTATGAATGAGTTATGAACCGACTGCTTTGAAAATTTTGGATGTAATTTAATATTTCCTCCGTGTAATGCTAATAAAGCAGTAATTATAAGATTATTCACAGCAGTTTCTGGGGAAATAACTCTATTTTGAGTTATATTTGCAAAAAATCAGACCAGTTTTAATGCACAGTTGACAATAATCTAATGTGCGTTCTAAAAACATGAAATATTCAATAATAAGGTATCTAGAAACACTTTAAAGTCATTTTAAATGATAAACTCTTCATTTGTAATGTTATATTAGTATGCAATATGTGTTATGTTGTAGTCACCCAACCAGTATTTTGTACAAAGAACGTACAACTGTTTTAGTTGAAACAGACGCTTCTGGAGCAACAATAGATGCAGTTTTGATATTAAAATATGAACATATATGAAGATAAGCATGCTGTTGAAGTCTATCTCTCCGGGGAAAACATGACGTGTGTTAGGATGTGATTCTGCATTTATCAGTGCATGCATTATGCATTATTTTAAGATTTAATAATGAAATATGGAAATGCATGAATCTGGACACTGAATTAGTTAGTTTCCTCCTGAAGATGGCAGCAGAGGGAATCAAGCAGGTAAGCTGCTGATAAAATCCAGTGAAGAAGCCGCTGTGTTATCATCAGTGTTTGTGATGCAGCACAGCTGGTCAGCCGCAGGGATCCTCAGACTATGACCACATCTGTTTCTAGAGGTTCAATGGCGTTTTATAGCTTGCTTTTCTTCTTTTGTGCTGTGAACGTGTCGTGGGCTCAAATCTACTCCGCGCTCTATGATGACAAAACATCCCGTCTGTTCCTGAGAGAAGGACTCCAGCCGGACTCTGTCGCTGTCGCTAACTTCACTGACCGCATCAACAACATGGGTGAGAGAGAGAGAGAGAGAGAGAGTGTGGAGAAGAGGGAGGAGAGGAGAGAGGAGAGAGAGAGAGAGAAGAGAGAGAGAGAGAGAGAGAGAGAGAGAGAGAGAGAGAGAGAGAGGAGAGAGAGAGAGAGAGAGAGAGAGAGAGAGAGAGAGAGTGTGTGTGTGTGTGTGTGCGTGTGTGCGTGTGTGCGAGCGTGTGTGTGTGTCTGTGAGAGAGTGAGTGTGTGTGTGTGTGAGAGAGTGAGTGTGTGAGAGTGAGTGTGTGAGAGTGAGTGTGTGTGTGTGAGTGTGTGTGTGTGAGTGAGTGAGAGTGCGTGTGTGCGTGAGAGTTGTGTATGCGTGAGAGTGAGAGTGTGAGAGTGTGTGTGCGTGCGTGAGAGTGTGTGTGCGTGCGTTGAGTGAGTGTGTGTGTGTGAGTGTGTGTGTGCGAGCGGTGTGTGTGTGTCTGTGAGAGAGTGAGTGTGTGTGTGTGTGAGAGAGTGAGTGTGTGAGAGTGAGTGTGTGTGTGTGTGTGTGTGTGTGTGCGTGTGTGCGTGTGTGCGAGCGTGTGTGTGTGTCTGTGAGAGAGTGAGAGAGTGAGTGTGAGAGAGTGAGTGTGTGAGAGTGAGTGTGTGAGAGTGAGTGTGTGTGTGTGAGTGTGTGTGTGTGAGTGAGTGAGAGTGCGTGTGTGCGTGAGAGTGTGTATGCGTGAGAGTGAGAGTGTGAGAGTGTGTGTGTGAGTGTGTGTGTGTGAGTGAGTGAGAGTGCGTGTGTGCGTGAGAGTGTGTGTGCGTGCGTGAGTGAGTGAGTGTGTGTGTGTGAGTGTGTGTGTGTGAGTGAGTGAGTGAGAGTGCGTGTGTGCGTGAGAGTGTGTGTGCGTGAGAGTGTGAGAGTGTGTGTGCGTGCGTGAGTGTGTGTGTGCGTGCGTGAGTGTGTGAGTGAGAGAGAGTGTGTGAGTGAGTGAGAGAGAGTGAGTGTGTGTGAGTGTGTGTGCGTGCGTGAGAGTGTGTGTGAGTGTGTGAGTGAGAGAGAGTGAGTGTGAGAGAGAGAGAGAGTGTGTGTGAGAGTGAGTGAGTGTGTGTGTGTGTGAGAGAGAGAGTGTGTGTGTGAGAGAGAGAGTGTGTGTGAGAGAGAGAGTGTGTGTGAGAGAGAGAGTGTGAGTGAGTGAGTGTGTGTGTGAGTGAGAGAGAGAGTGTGTGTGAGAGAGAGAGAGTGTGTGTGAGTGAGAGAGAGAGTGTGAGTGAGTGAGTGTGAGAGTGAGTGAGTGTGTGTGAGTGTGTGTGTGTGTGAGTGTGTGTGTGTGTGTGTGTGTGAGTGAGAGAGAGAGAGAGTGTGAGTGAGTGTGTGTGAGAGTGAGTGAGTGTGTGTGTGAGTGAGAGAGAGAGAGAGTGTGTGTGAGTGTGTGTGTGTGTGTGTGTGAGTGTGTGTGTGTGTGTGTGAGTGAGAGAGAGAGAGAGTGTGAGTGAGTGAGTGAGTGTGAGAGTGAGTGAGTGAGTGTGAGAGTGAGTGAGTGTGTGAGTGAGTGTGTGTGTGAGAGAGAGAGTGTGAGTGAGTGTGTGTGTGTGTGAGAGAGAGAGTGTGTGTGTGTGTGTGTGTGAGAGTGAGTGAGTGTGTGAGTGAGTGTGTGTGAGTGAGAGAGAGAGTGTGAGTGAGTGTGTGAGTGAGTGTGTGTGTGTGTGAGAGAGAGAGTGTGTGTGAGTGAGAGAGAGAGTGTGAGTGAGTGTGAGTGAGAGAGAGAGTGTGAGTGTGAGTGAGTGTGTGAGTGTGTGAGTGTGTGTGAGTGAGTGTGTGTGTGTGAGAGAGAGAGTGTGAGGTGAGTTTGAGTGTGTGTGTGTGTGTGTGAGAGAGAGGAGTGTGTGTGTGTGTGAGAGAGAGAGTGTGTGTGAGGGTGTGTGGTGAGTGTGAGTGTGAGAGTGAGTGTGTGTGAGTGAGTGTGTGTGTGTGTGTGAGAGAGAGAGTGTGTGTGTGTGTGAGAGAGAGAGTGTGTGTGTGTGTGAGAGAGAGAGTGTGTGTGAGTGTGTGTGAGTGAGTGAGTGTGTGTGTGTGAGTGAGTGTGAGTGAGAGAGTGAGTGGTGTGTGTGTGAGAGTGTGTGTGAGAGTGTGTGTGAGAGTGTGTGTGAGAGTGTGTGTGAGAGAGTGAGTGTGTGTGTGGGTGGTGTGTGTGTGTGAGTGTGTTGGTGTGTGAGGTGTGTGTGTGAGTGTGTGTGTGAGTGTGTTGTGAGAGGTGTGTGTGAGAGTGTGTGTGAGAGTGTGTGTGAGGAGGGTGTGTGAGAGTTTGTGTGTGAGTGTGTGTGTGAGTGTGTGTGTGAGTGTGTGTGTGAGTGTGTGTGTGAGTGTGTGTGTGAGTGATTGTGTGTGTGAGTGTGTGTGTGAGTGAGTGAGTGAGTGTGTGTGTGGAGTGTGAGTGAGTGTGTGTGTGTGAGAGGGTGAGGGTGGTGAGTGGGTGTGTGTGTGAGGAGTGTGTGTGAGTGGTTTGTGTGTGAGTGTGTGTGTGTGTGTGTGTGTGTGTGTGAGTGTGTGTGTGTGAGGGACTCCAGCCGGACGCTGTCGCTAACTTCACTGACCACATCAATAACACTGTGTGTAAACTGCTCTGTACAGGAGGTCAGTGGGACTCGTGACAGGATCATGGGGTTTTTCTTACACTCGTGTGTAGCTGAAGTTTCATTTTAGACCATGAAAGGAAATAACTCATAACCAGAGACTTGGTGCATGGCACTTCCCTAAAATACAAACATGTTTCTTTATTTTTTTCTTGCTATTTGCAGGTTTCATGTAAAAACCCAAGACATGTACATTTCATTCGCACTTTATTTAAAGGTCCAAGTCTCTCAATTAACTAGCTATTTACTATGACTTGTGTCTCAATTAACTCCTAATTTGCTGCCTATCAATAGTTAAGTAATGGTTCAGTTTAAGTGAGGTAGTTAAGTTTAGTGGGGGGTGGATCAAGGGATCTAATATATGCTCATGAAGAATAAGTCATTAACATGTGCTTTTTAAGTACTAATAAAGTGTTTGTGGTAGAGAGGGGTGGGGTCAGCAGTAGCTCATTAGCATTTAAAGGGACATGCACTGAAATGCTGTTTAGGTGTTGTTTTACGCGATCATTGTTATGCTGCATATGTTGCAGACATTTCATGAAGACCCTAAAGAATCATACCGTGCTGGTTTTAACCCTGTGAGAGAACATTTCTATTCAGTTAACTGTTTTGAAGAGATTAAGTGTTAAGCCAGATACAGTCTTAGAGTAAATAATAACTCTAGTGTGAAGCACACGGCGTGCTGTAGCTTTGTCTCTCTCTCTCTCTCTCTCTCTCTCCACACACACACACACACACACACACACACACACACACACACACTCTCTCTCTCTCTCACACACACACACACACACACACACACACACACTTCTCTCTCTCTCAC
>JALXFT010003012.1:0-32500 GCA_023376895.1 Aspiorhynchus laticeps | reverse complement strand
TTACTTGTGTGCACTCACATTATCAACAAAACGTGCTTTTATAAAATAAAGAAAACAAACATGATGTTTTCTGCCGTCTCGGTCTTGAACAGGAGTGCTTCACACAAATGAACCGAAGCTGAGCGAATACATGCCTCACAGACATGATGAATATATCTATAGAAAGCTTTGAATTATCACTTAACGAAATATTAAAAAAAAATCAATAAAGATGCATTTCTCTCTAAAGGCGCTTCTGAGGAGACGGCGAGTCAGGATCAGCAATTTCACCCTTGCGACACGGACTCAGAAAACATTAGCTTATTAGTAAATAATTCAAATATCTCCTTACTATTAGTGTTGTTTTTGGCGGCCTGTTTTAATTTTAGTTTTAGTCTAGTCTTTGTGTGAAGCTGTCATTTTAGTTTTTATTAGTTTTAGTCACGTTCATACTCTTTTTAGTCTAGTCAAGTTTCAGTCAACTAAAATCTGAGCATTTTAGTCAGAATTATCCATGACTATTTTAGTCTAGTTTTAGTCGACGAAAATTGTATTTTAGTCTCTTTTTAGTAATGCAATTCTATTTAACCCAGTCAATATAGTATAAGTGCCTAGCAGTATAGACGAAACCTACATTTTCTTTTAGCCAAACCCATTTCAAACAAGGTTATCTTATTATATTATTGTTACCTTATAGACTCAAGAATACATCCAAAGACACTCTGATCTGAATTTACATTTATTTTACCAACCAAACATGTTAGAAGTACACACGCATACATTTAATTAAATAAAAACAATAAATAAAATACAATAGCATCACATGACAATGCCAGAAAAAAAATGTATACATTCAAGTTTAACAAAGACAAGGTGCTTGAATGCTCGAGCTACAATAACCTACTAAAAAGTACTTGTATTGCTTGTAAACTGAAGTCAGATGAAGTCTCTTTCTCTGTCAGACTTAACTGTGTTTGTTGTCGTCTTCTAAATAATGCACGAGTGGAGCTCGAGGAAGTGACGTCGTCTGCGTCTGCGCAGAGTGTTGCCAGGTCCTCGGTTTTCCCGCGGAATTGAGCTACTTTAACACTGTTGCCGCGGGTTGTTTTTCATGTCCGCGGGTTGAAGCGACACCAATAATGTGATATTTGGCCCCTCGAATGCGAACTTTACCGGGGAACCCCCCTCGAAATGCGATAGGGCTAGTTTTGAGTAGCAATTGGGCGGGTTTTGTTTGCGAAAACCTGGCAACCCTGAATTTCAGCCCCTGAAGTGAGACACATGAAACGAGACGAAATAACGTTATAACATTTCGTTTAGTCTCGTTTTGGTCAACGAAAATGAAGAGACATTTTAGCATAGTATTGATTTTGTAAATCACATTTAGTCTCGATTTTATTCGTCAACGATATTGCATTATACATTTAATTATTGTCATCGTCACATGACCAGCATTTACGTTGCGTCTCGTCTCGTTTTCGTCACGTGATAAAGGTTCGTTGACGACGATATTTCATCATAATTTTTGTTGACGAAGCAACACTTACTATTTCCCGCGGACACATTCATGGTTATGTTTGCCGGTGCTTTGCGGCAAGCTTTAACCTATTATGTGTATTTGAACACAGAACTCTTAAACGCCGTCGCGGCACGGTCTCGTGTTGTTTCCACCAGCGCCGCAATTTTTTTCATCACTAATTGATGGATGTCTAAAATATAAAAATAAGGAGAAACCTAAAACGGGCCCGTGTCTGAACTATGACGTGAAAATTACTATGATGGGCCGAAATGCAGGGCTCTACACAGAATACCTCCGCCTCACTGCGTCTGCATGAGATTAAAAGTGTGCTTCTCTTCAGATATACACAGAATCTGGTTATTGTGAAACGATGATTTATGGATTCAGATTTGTGAAACCTGAAGTCCAGGATCCATTGCAAACAAACACACAGCCCAGATATGAGCTACAGAGTTTGCCCTAGATATACAGCTTTGGTTGACGTGACATATTTTCCGACGTGTGCTCTCTGTCTGCCCTATGCAATTAATTTCATTTTTTCTCAAAATTCCCAAATTTTTTTTTTTTTTTTTCTGGACTCCTTTATAATTAAATTAAAGTTTTAGGTGAATACAATTGTATTAATCAAAGCATGTCTAATTGATTAAAATCATGAAACTTATACAATTTCACATCAATTTATTAAAAGTAAAATAAAAAAATACATGCTTAGGACCCTATTAATTTTTTTTCTTACCATGTTTTGTTACCAAATTTTCTGTTTTAGCATGTGTAATCATTTGAATGCGTAAAAACAACTTGATTTATTCAAATTTATTCTTAAAATAGCCTTATGATTTTTTTTTTGTGCATTTAAATTTTTCTCATTAAAATGTTCTCATTTCTTACATTAGGCAAACAAAGGGGATTTAATATTAACAATAAAACATGCAAGAAATGTGTGATTTAAGTCCTTAATTTAATTTTTAATAATTTTAGTACTATTACTAATAGTATTTATGTACATTTTACCGAACAATATCTCTGGCACAGTGTCTTCAAGATAAACCGAGCTTTTAATTTGACGGGTTGCTGTGAATATCTTTACATTTATGTGATATGAGGCTAGTTTTACAAACGGTGTGAAAGGGACGAAGGGTAAAATGCTCATGAAGTGACTCTCAGAGCAGTTTTGGAGATGTTCATATTAGGGCTGTGCAATTAATCGAAATTCAGTTTCGATTTCGATTTCGGCCTCCAACGATTATGAAAATACAATAATCGAGATAAAACAATTATGCCGCCCCATTCCAGCTGCGCTTTCACTCCATAAAAGCCCATTTTCACTGTAAATCGGTAAAATCATGTAACGTGACTTTTGCAAAATTGGACGTGCTTGAGTTATTAAAGTTGATTAGATTTATTAATGTTTTAACGAGAGCTTGCGCTGTTCCTCAGGAGGATATCTGTGTGTGCGCTCAGAGACGGAGCATGTGAAGTCATCTTTAGCTGAACGTATGCGCCTAAACGCTCAAATACACGCAAACATGTGGCGCTTAGTGATTATTCACGTAAACCCTCGTCGGTTGTGTAATAAATGAATGTAAACAGATGATACTGAAAATACGTGTGTAACAGTAAAGTGGATGCGTGCGGCTCTTAAAGAGACAGCGCGCTATATTCCTGCTCCGACTGTGTGCTTAATATTAATCAAACAACTAAAGACAAAATCACTCACTGCTCTTCACAGAAGGTCTTTTGTAGCTTTTTAGTTATACGGCCCGCTAATAATCGTGTTAACTAATCGTGATTACAATATTGACCAAAATAATCATGATTATGATTTTTGTCATAATCGTGCAGCCCTAGTTCATGTATTGATGTCCTCATTTAGAAAGATGCTTAAGAACTGTACGGTCATAGTTGTACTCTAAATGACTTGTATGAGGTGTTTGCTAGATTGTGCTGTATAACGTAATCACTGTTCCTGCAGATAAGGAGATTATTCCTGGCAGAGTCCAGGTGTTCTCCTCCTATCCTGGCAGTATTTTCTCAGGAGATGACTTTTATTTGCTCAGCAGTGGTCTGGTAAGAGTCTTCATGTGGTTACAACCCTTTGAATCGAGAGATTCGCTCTAGTTTAAACTGTTATGAGTGTCTCTGGAGCACAAAAGCAGTCGCTGGGGTATATTTGTAGCAATAGCCAACAATACATTGTATGGCTCAAAATTATCATTTTTCTTTTATGCCAAAAATCATTAGGATATTAAGATCATGTTCCATGAAGATATTTAGTAAATTTCCTACCATAAATATCAAAACTTAATTTTTGATTAGTAATATGCATTGCTTAGAACGTAATTTGAACAACTTTAAAGGTGATTTTCTCAATATTTAGATTTTTTTGCACCCTCAGATTCCAGATTTACAAATATCATCCTATCATAACAAACCATACATCAATGGAAAGATATTTATTCAGCTTTCAGATGATGCATAAATCTCGGTTTCAACAAAATGACTGGTTTTGTGCTCACATTCGTGTGTTTTCATGGATGTATCTTCAGGTAACGTTGGAGACCACGATAGGCAACAGTAACGCAGATCTGTGGAGATTCGTCCAGCCTCGTGGTGCGGTCATGGAGTGGCTGAGGAACATCGTGGCCAATCGACTCGCTCAAAGCGGTCAAGCATGGGCCGACATCTTCAGCAAGTACAACAGCGGAACGTAAGTGCGCTAGCGTACACGTGTACTTATTAAACACAAACATTGTGATAAACAGATGATCGCTTGCTTGTCTAGGTACAACAATCAGTGGATGGTGATCGACTACAAGCTGTTTGTCCCGGGACAGGGATACACAAAACAAGGCCTTTTCACCGTCTTAGAGCAAATACCGTAAGTGTGCTTTGATTTAGTCTCGTTAAAGCAGAATCCATTTTAATCCATTATATCATCTCAAGATGCTTGACACCATGCCAAGCATTCAGAAACGTGTATTTACATTATCATCTTCTTAGGATAAACTCATATCACTGCAAAAAATGATTCTCTCACTTGGTGTTTTTGTCTTGCTATTCATCACAAATATCATAAACATTCGTAAATCAAAGATGCATTTACGTGAGAAGCAAAATAAGTCGTTTTCTGAAAAAATGTATCAATTAAGCGTTTTTCTTACAATTAGAAAAAAAAAAAATCTTGTTTTCCCTCTAAATTAAGATTATTTTTCTTACCCCATTTGCATTTTTTTAAGCAAAACTAACAAAATTGATTTTTTGTTGTTGTAGTAAACAAGTCTTAATAAAAGTCATATTCTTAGCAAGTAAAAAGTCTTTATTTAAAAATGTTTAGATATTTGTACTAGAAAACAAGACAAAAATACCATATATTTGGTCAACAGAATGTTAAAGGGAGCATCAAAATAAGTTTTTGTTTATATAATATAGGGGTGGGCGATATGACCAAAATCTTATATCACGATATGACTAATTTTATATCACGATAACGATATATATCCTGATATAGTATTTTTTTTCTTTTAAAAAGGTTTTTATGATATTAAAATCTTTGATACTATAGAATTGTCACAATCCTTGTCACCAACGTCAATATCAAACTAATACAAGCCTAAAAAGAGACAAAAAAAACCTCAAGCTCACTAAAGATAAATAAACAGTCAGTGATGAAATAAGGATAAGAAACTAATTGCAAGCAATAGGACAAAAACTACAATAAATAAGAAATGCTATACATTGTGTAAATTAATTAGGCTTCACTGTGTTAATTATATCTATCTATCTATGATAGATATAATTAACACGTGTATTATGTATAGATTCTATACATATATATAAATATATCATTTTTTTATTTTATTTCTTCTTATTAAAGTTACAAAAGTGATTTAGTCAAGAGCAGTGAGAGATTGTTGTATGATTAATATGAATGGCAGACAGGACTAATATTGGAGCGCTTCCCCTTTAAGACAGAAGTCCGGATCCAATACACTGTTACACATGTGTTTTCTCATTCAGCTGTTTACTCTCTTAAGACCTAAATCACTGTGTTTATGAGGATAGTTGCAAAGACGGGGATTCTGACGCATAAGTGTGTTTATGTAATTGTTCAAAGCCAATAAAGCAGCAAAAAAAAAGCTCGGTCCTCTCACTCAGAAACAGAGACGGTGCACACATATAGCTCTGTTGTTTGTGTTTCAACGCTTAAAATCGGTTGTTTTAAAACTGCAGTGCTTAAAACACGTGTCCATGCTACAGATGTAGTCCCTCGTTTAGTTCTGGTTCTCCACCTGCTTCTGTCTCCGCTTCACGCCCCGTGGTGGCGTGTAAAGATCGCAGTCATCCAAATGATGAAAAAGTACCGTAAACAATGTACTTTGCGACACAACAAAATAAACGATAGAACATATGAAACGATAGACTTTTTATTTCATCCATCCGATATATATCGTCATATCGCACAGCCCTAATATAATATATATATGTGTACGGTGTATTTATTTTTGACTCACACATACAGTATATATTTTGAAAATATTTACGTGTATTACTATGTATATATTTATATTCATATAATTTATTACATGTAAATATATTTGATATATAAACATAAAATATTTCTTACATGCATGAGTGTGTATTTATATATATATATATATATACACACACACATACACACACACACACACACATACACACACACACACACACATATATACATACATACATACATACACACACACATATATATATATACACACACATAATATATGTGTGTGTACTGTATATTTATGTACACAAAGACTTTTATTTTGGAATGTGATTAATCACGATAAAGTAAAAAACTATTATTTTTCTTACACATCGGCAGATATGTTTTCTTGTTCTAACAAAATACTAAGAAAATTGAAAACGAGACTTAATATCATAAGTAATTTTTCTCAAGGAAAAGCATCTTTAAGAATGTTTAGATTTGTTCTAGAAAACACGACAGAAATACTAATAAAATCATTGTTTACAGTGAAGTTTGAGTCGTCTGTGCTGTATTACAGTGCAGAACAACTTGTGCATCAGTGAGAATAGACCGATTTGATGTTAGTAAACATTGATGTTTCTCTTAGCTGGAGGCCGCTGACCGCTTCACTAACACAAGCTGTGACGTCTGTTTTACCTGCATATGTTAGGGTTACACGTCACATCTAACGTGTGTAGTATCTAGTCGTGAAGATGTATATATTTCAATTTCAGCAGGCTACTATTTGTACTTATTCCAGCCACAATTACTCATAACAATGTATATGAATAAGCATATAAATCATCAGTTTGTTGTTTTACACACATGCACACAGACATCATCTCATACACGACATAGTGAGATGCATAATAAATCTTTAGACGCGCACATAACAACAAAAGACAATACTTTATTGGATCTTTTCTGATAAGTGTGCACTGTGTTTTGTCATCAGCATTAATTTCAATTTCAATATTCTGACTTTATTCTCGCAATTCCGAGATTATATCTCACAATTATGATGAGAAAAATCAACTGGTCATTCTCTCTTTTGAGTTATATCCCACACATCTGGCGTTTTTCACCCCTCAGAGTGGAAAAGCTCGCTATTGTTGAGTTATAAAGTCCGAAATATGAAATATAACGTTGCATTTGCGAGACAAAGTCTCAAAGAATTGAGGTTTAATGTAAAATGCTGTAACTGTAGGGCAAACATAATATATTCCACATGAACTGTATATGTACCAATTGTTTAAATCAGATTTATGCTTTAAAAGTAGAGCAATCATAGCATGTTTCATTCATTCTGTCCGTTTAAACGTCTTGTGTTTGGCTTCAAATGGTGTTTTTGATGACTGTATTCTATAAAAATGACTTGCATTCTGATTCTGACACAACTGTACATTTCATCTCTTATTCTGTGGATCTTTCCCGCTTCACTCCGCTTGTTACCGTGTCTCTGCCACCACAATGCTGCGTGTGACGTCTACATGAAATTGGTCTATATCTGTCTGCATAGCCACGGGAACGTATTTTGAGCAGAGGGGGGGGGGGGGGGGGGGGGCTGAGAAATAAAACCGGGGGGGGGGGGGGTGTTGGTCACGTGACCAGAGTGATGCGAGACACTATGATCCAAAAGCGCAACTTTTGTTAATAAAAGTTTAATTTATCCATTTAATATAAGCGAGTTTCTTTATTGTTGCTGTTTTCATAAATAAATAAAACAATGAACCACAACGCATTTGTTTTAAAAGAGAGAAAATACCTTATACAACTAGGCTATATCTGTCTTATTCATTTATATAAGTTATAAAAGTTAGATGTTTAATATTAGGCCTATGCGAATTTGCCATTGTACTATTTTATTGCTGGTGTGTTTTAATTAAGAGGCTAATAATGAACCACAAATGATCGTTTTAAAGACCGGGGAAATCCATAGACTGTTTATTTATGTTACAATGCTGGTAAAACATATCCCTTAATTCATATTGTTAATAAAAGTTAAGTTTAATATAGGCCTAAGTGAATTTGTCATTGTACTGTTTTATTATAGTAATAATAATTAGCCAAACTAAGCATTAATTTGAAGTTAGGGGTTTACAACGTTTGTATGTCTTATTCATTCAGTTAATAAAAGTTATGTTTAATATAAGCTACTTTGTCATTGTATTGCTGATGTTGTGTGGGATTTGTCATTAAGAGTAGCTGAATCAACCTTAAGCATTAATGTTGTTCCAAGAATAGGAAAGATTTAACGTTAAAGATCATAATAATCAATTTGATTCAACTTAATTCATTTTTACTGTTGCTTATTGTCATTGTAGGCTTAGGCTTCTATTAACTTTAGTGAATATACAAATTAATAAAATGAGTTTTATTTATTTTCTGTTACAAAATGTTCATTTTTTTAACACCGCACCCCTGTTTTTTCTTGGGCTACACCCTCAGCGCCCATACTTCCCTCGGTAATGACTGTCTGTGTCTCCTGCAGTGGACTGATCGTAACGGCAGATAAAACCGAGGAGCTGTTTCAGACCGGATACTGGGCCAGCTACAATATCCCGTGAGTCCAGACCATCAGAGAAACCAGTCTTGATGCCATGTGTAGTCAAGTATCAGCTGCTGTCATCAAAACATCTAGCGAGCATCACGTCCCTCTGTGCGCCCCCTCTGGGGTGTGCGTTAGGACAGCTGGGTGTGCGTTAGGACAGCTGGGTGTGCGTTAGGACAGCTGGGTGTGCGTTAGGACAGCTGGGGGTGCGTTAGGACAGCTGGGGGTGCGTTAGGACAGCTGGGGGTGCGTTAGGACAGCTGGGTGTGCGTTAGGACAGCTGGGTGTGCGTTAGGACAGCTGGGTGTGCGTTAGGACAGCTGGGGGTGCGTTAGGACAGCTGGGTGTGCGTTAGGACAGCTGGGGGTGCGTTAGGACAGCTGGGGGTGCGTTAGGACAGCTGGGGGTGCGTTAGGACAGCTGGGTGTGCGTTAGGACAGCTGGGGGTGCGTTAGGACAGCTGGGGGGGTTAGGACAGCTGGGTGTGCGTTAGGACAGCTGGGGGTGCGTTAGGACAGCTGGGTGTGCGTTAGGACAGCTGGGGGTGCGTTAGGACAGCTGGGGGTGCGTTAGGACAGCTGGGGGTGCGTTAGGACAGCTGGGTGTGCGTTAGGACAGCTGGGGTGTGCGTTAGGACAGCTGGGGTGTGCGTTAGGACAGCTGGGGGTGCGTTAGGACAGCTGGGGGTGCGTTAGGACAGCTGGGTGTGCGTTAGGACAGCTGGGGGTGCGTTAGGACAGCTGGGGGTGCGTTAGGACAGCTGGGGGTGCGTTAGGACAGCTGGGTGTGCGTTAGGACAGCTGGGGGTGCGTTAGGACAGCTGGGGGTGCGTTAGGACAGCTGGGGGTGCGTTAGGACAGCTGGGGGTGCGTTAGGACAGCTGGGTGTGCGTTAGGACAGCTGGGGGTGCGTTAGGACAGCTGGGGGTGCGTTAGGACAGCTGGGGGTGCGTTAGGACAGCTGGGGGTGCGTTAGGACAGCTGGGGGTGCGTTAGGACAGCTGGGTGTGCGTTAGGACAGCTGGGTGTGCGTTAGGTGGACAGATTTGATCAAAGGATTTATTATATAGTGGCAGTAATATTGTCTAGTTATATAGCATGTGTAATAAAGTCATGTGCACATTGAGAAAATTAAAATAAATAATATAAACACAAAACAGTCCTAAATGAAAAAGAAGTCGATGAAAATATTGCATCTAATATTTGGTGATAATATAGCATAATGAGAGATTTATAAGCAATTTTTTGAGGCCGGGTCATTTTTGACCCGTAACACCACATTGTGCCATTTTGTACAAAATAAAAGCCTTTCAAAAGAAACTCCATGATTAAACATTAAAGCACAATAGTGTGATAAACAGTGCACATTTTCATCAGTTTTTATTTAATATTGTGAAAATTATTCATAAATAATGCTTTTTTTTCACTTAAATTAGGTGCCTACTCTCAGATAAACGAGGCCTAGGATTAATCAGATGCAAATATAAATACAAAACAGTCCTAAATGACAGAAAAGAAGTTGATGAAAAGATTTAATCCAATATTTGGTGGTAATATAGCATGATGAGTGATTTATAAGCAATTTTTTGAGGCCATCACAAGCGTTATAGGGTTTTGAACACAATACACGGGTTAATAAGAGATTCTTATGAAAGTAGAATTCTTTAATAATTAATTTCAGATGATTTCAGCCAATTTAGCAAATGACAAAATTGGGCTGATCAGATTTTCTGGATCTATTAAAGGGATAGTTCAGCCAAAAATGAAAAATTCATCCTCAGGCCATTCAAGATGCAGGCGACTGTTTATCTTCAAAATCTTCAGTAAAAAGATTTTTAGCTGAAACTGTGCTCCTTGGTGATTCATAAAATGCAAAATTGATCAGATGCAAGCGGCTGACCTTTTGTTTTTGTTGTTTTAGAATTAAAAAAGCATAACAAGGAACACACAATTAATACCCGTGGCTCTTGACAAAATATCGAGGTCTTATGAAGTGAAATGATCGGTTCGTGTGAGAACTAAACATTATTACCTGCAGCCCAATTAGTGTTTGTGAACTAGTTCTTTTGGACAGTTTGAGTAAAATAACGGATTCAGCAGTTTGTTTACATGAACACACAATGACGTCAGGTTTCCGTCCTTTCTCGAGGAGATGAACGGAGTATGAAGATGTGCTATAACTCTTTATCATAAGTCTTCTGCCGTGTGTGTGTATGTATATATATGTGTACATATAATATATATATATTATATATATATATATATATATATATATATATATATATATATATATGTATATATATATATATGTATATATATATATATATGTATATATATACACATCTACACACATACATCTACACATACATGCATACATACATCTACACATACACGCATACATGCATACACACACATACACACATCTACACATACATACATCTACACACACATACATGCATGCATCTACACATACATACATGCATACACACACATACACACATCTACACATACATACATCTACACACACATACATACATGCATCTACACATACATACATCTACACACACATACATACATACATACATACATGCATACATCTACATATACATACATCTACACACACATACATGCATGCATACACACATACATACATACATACATCTACACACACATACATGCATGCATACACACATACATACATGCATCTACACATACATACATCTACACACACATATGGCAAGCCGTTTTGACATTTATTTCATCTCAGGATATGTATTTTTGATATCAACAACTTAATTTTCACTAGTTAAAATGTTCATTCTTGATATCAACAACTTAATTTTCACTAGTAACAATTGTAATTTTTGATATCAGCAATATATTTCCACTAGTAACAATGTTAATTCTTGATATCAACAATTACATTTTCACTAGTTAAAATGCCAATTATTGATATCAACAATTACATTTCTACTAGTAAAAACTATCATTTTTGATATCAAGAATTGTATTTTCACTAGTAAAATGTCACCATAGGCTTCCATTCAAAATCAATTGTTGATATCAACAACTTAGTTTTTGATATCAACAACTTTAATTCTTGATATCAACAACTTAATTGTTGATATCAACAATTAACATTTTAACTAGTGACAATTAATTCTTGATATCAACAACTTAGTTCTTGATATCAACAACTTAGTTCTTGATATCAAGAATTCCGTTTTGGATATGTGCATAGTAATGACTTCCTTTTTGGATATGTGCATAATTTAACGACGAGTGCCGCTCTTTATGAATGTGTGCGTATAGACGACAAGGTACAGAGCCCAAAAGAGAACGGCACATTCGATTGCCCTCTCGTGAAAATAAAACGCTGCTGTAGGCTACTTTTAATAATTGTTTAGTTTTAATTGAGGCAGAAGCAGCCTACAACAACTCTGCCTACCAACATGTCGCAGAATAAAACTTGTGTAAAACCAGAGGTTACTGTCAGCTTCAGTGGCTCAGTAGGTAGAACACTCAGCAGATGATTTTTGACGCTTTTGACCCGTGTTCGATTCCGCCTTTTACCGACCTCTCTCTACTCTCTTTTCACATCCCGTATCACATAGGAAAGGCATTTAAAAAAATAAATAAATAAGGAAATAATCGAATACTGGAAAATGACGTTATTATTGGGTATGGTTAGGTTTAGTTGTAGGGGCGGCATCAGGTTCAAGTTCAAGTTTTATTTGTCACATACAGACTATACAGAGATTGTATAACCAGCAGTGAAATGTGTGTCAGGTGAAAACGCTCCATGGACAGTGCAAATATTGTAGAATACAACACAAGGGAAGTATGCATGAAATAAAATGAATAAAAAATAAGATATAAAGCACGGAATATAAAATATAAAGTATAAAAGAATGTGCATGACAGTATGCTATTAAATATTAAGATAAGCATGACCATGGGCGGCGCTAGGAAGGGGCTAGCAGGTGCTCCAGCACCCCCAAGAAAAACCATAGCACCACTCATAGAAATAAAATAAAAACATTTAACTCATTAAACACATGCATAAATACTGCAATGCAATAACGTGATTTGCAGTCGCACGTAATGTCAGCATTTTATTTAAAAAATGGATCGGTTCCTTGTACCAAGTACTGTTGGCCTGCCCCGACTAAAGATTTTTCTAGTCAACTATTCGCACGTTTATATTAAATTGATATAATAACCATTATAGGTTATTATTTATGCCTATTATTTAGGCGTAGGCTATTATTCCGCGCTCAAACGCACGCATAACGCTTGCCGCAAAGCACCGACTAAAGTAGCCTAATGATTATGAATGCATCGGGGAAAAATACATTTTAATTATTTATTAATAAACTAGTGCTTTCTCAGGCTCCCATCTCCACAGTGGACGTGCCTTTAATAGAGAAATGCACCGATATGGACTACATAATCAGAGAAGACATATTTTTTTTTTTATTATAATTGACAGGAGTATAAGCTCTTTCCGCAGGAAAAAATAAATAAATAAAAATAATTGCGTGCGCGCCCCCATGCAGAAGAGCAATAATACTCCCACATTCCTCATAAACATTTGAAATGCGCCTATATAGTGATTTTATTATTCATATAAAAATAATAATAATAATAACAACCTGTTTTGGTCATATTTACTATTAATTTCCCAACTCCCCCCGTCATTGATCTAGCACCCCCTCAGCACCGTTCAACACTGAAAAAAATGATTCATTGAATTTACTCAATTTTTTTAAGGTAAGTGGTTGCAATCAATTTATTTTAGCTACATTTAAATAAACAAATTTAGTTTACTAACTTTCAACAAAATTAGTTTATTTAAATGTAGCTAAAATAAATTGATTGCAACCACCTTAAAAAAATTGAGTAAATTCAATGAATCATTTTTTTCAGTGAACATTCTCTGGCTGGCGCCCCTGTATACTGTATATAGCTATACTTTTAGTTCTGGAAATAAAGCTGTGCGAAAGGCCCTTATGTCGGCTCATCAAACGTGTCGGTGTACATAATAATACATCCTAATGTAGCATAAGATATAAAAATAAAAAAACGCACCCGCCTATAAACAAAGAGAAACGCCCTCACGAATTTGGGCAGGCAATATAGCCTAAATAAACCATATAAAAAAAACAAAAAAAACGTAGGCCTATTAACGTTCTATGATGCATTATTATCCGTTTTATTTTTAGTTTTGGTTGTATTTTGTATTTGATGTATTAGAAGAAAATGTAATGAAACAAAAAATAAACATATGAAAAAGCGACATGAAGTTATTTTTCTATATTATTCATTTTGGTTTTATTTTTTATATGATGTAGCCTATGCCTTGTTCATTTTTCTTTTAATTAGGCTATCTGAAGGACTTGGTGGCCAATAAAAATAAATATTAATAAAATTACTTTTTTTTAAATTAACAAAAATAAATAAATGAATCCAGCCATAATATAATTTTCATGTTTCATTGACAAAACAAATAAATAAAAAAGGAGCCGTTTCTGCACATGGATGTTCTTCATGTGCAGCTAGTGCTGACGCTAAAAAAAAGGGAAGACGAAGACCTCATTAATATTCAGGAACTCATTACTATAGCTATTCTTACTAGTAAAAATGGCTTTTTTCTTGATATCAACAACTTAATTTTTTTTTAAATGCCTTTCCTTTGTGATACGGGATGTGAAAAGAGAGTAGAGAGAGGTCGGTAAAAGGCGGAATCGAACACGGGTCAAAAGCGTCAAAAATCATCTGCTGAGTGTTCTACCTACTGAGCCACTGAAGCTGACAGCAATCTGTTGTTTTACACAGGGTTTATTCTGCGACATGTTGGTAGGCGGAGTTGGTATGCAGCTTCTGCCTCAATGAAGACTAAACAATTATTAATAGTAACCTACAGCAGCGTTTTATTTTCACAAGAGGGCAATCGAATGTGCCGTTCTGTTTTGGGCTCTGTACCTTGTCCTCTATACGCCATAAACATTCATAAAGAGCGGCACTCGTCGTTAAATTATGCACATATCCAAAAAGGAAGTCATTACTATGCACATATCCAAAACGGAATTCTTGATATCAAAAGCTAAGTTGTTGATATCAACAATTACATTTTCACTAGTTAAAATGCCAATTATTGATATCAACAATTACATTTCTACTAGTAAAAACTATCATTTTTGATATCAAGAATTGTATTTTCACTAGTAAAATGTCACCATAGGCTTCCATTCAAAATCAATTGTTGATATCAACAACTTAGTTCTTGATATCAACAACTTAATTCTTGATATCAACAACTTAGTTCTTGATATCAAAAACTTAGTTCTTGATATCAACAACTTAGTTCTTGATATCAACAACGTAATTCTTGATATCAACAACTTAGTTCTTGATATCAACAACGTAATTCTTGATATCAACAACTTAGTTCTTGATATCAAGAATTCCGTTTTGGATATGTGCATAGTAATGACTTCCTTTTTGGATATGTGCATAATTTAACGACGAGTGCCGCTCTTTATGAATGTGTGCGTATAGACGACAAGGTACAGAGCCCAAAAGAGAACGGCACATTCGATTGCCCTCTCGTGAAAATAAAACGCTGCTGTAGGCTACTTTTAATAATTGTGTAGTTGTCATTGAGGCAGAAGCTACATACAATAACTCCGCCTACCAACATGTTGCAGAATAAAATTTGTATAAAACAACAAATTGCTGTCAGCTTCAGTGGCTCAGTAGGTAGAGCACTCATCAGATGATTTTTGACGCTTTTGACCCGTGTTCGATTCTGCCTTTCACCGACCTCTCTCTACTCTCTTTTCACATCCCGTATCACATAGGAAAGGCATTCAATTTGATTTTGTTTTAAATTAAGGAAATAATCGAATACTGGAAAATGACGTTGTTATTGGGTATGGTTAGGGTAAGTTGTAGGGGCGGCATCCAGTTAATAATTGTAATAAAATTTATAATTTACACTCAATACGTTATTGTATACTGTTTTATTGGCTAATGTAGCCTACTACAATACTGGGGTGCAGATATCACCCACTACTTGCAATAAGTAGTATAAACAGCATCAAATTAGTATTACTGCAAGAAAATGTTCCCATTATTAAATAGAATATATTGCTAACAAAATATGCTATTTTCACTTAGTGTAAATAGAATTCATTGTATTCACTGAATTCAAATAGCCGTTGCCAAAATCAAATTCTAAACTATCAGCCATTTCAACTGGAAGATGTGATATTAATTTGATCCACTAAGGATAAGGAATCTTGTAAGCCTATAGTCTTTTTCCCCGTTTTATTGAATATAATGCAATACATGTGTATAACTGTAGTGTAGCGAAAGTAGTTTCATATTATTAGTGTGCATAGCAATGTGTGAAATGCTCATAGATCATACGTGTTTGTTTTTTTACATTTATCCCAATAAAACACACTTGTCAAGTTTCCAGACACGATTAGGCTAAATAGTGCTGTACTATGAAGACACCATTTTATTTATCTCTTTTAAGGTAACATAGTCTCTAAACACATTTATTGTTACAAAGTGAAACAACAACAACAATATAGCCTAATAACAAAGTAGCATAATAATAATAATAATAATAACAATAAGCAATTAACCAGATGGGCAAGATTACATAATTTTTATTACACTTTATTTATTACACTTGAGTGCACTAGTGTATGAAAAATGTGTTCAAGTGTGCTACAAGTGGTAACTAAATAATTTTTTTTAAACACAGAGATAGTAGCCTATGTTAAAAGTGCATTTTAGTTCATATTTATGGTGTCTCAAAATAGCACAGTCGATCTTAAGTTTATCTTAAGAAGTACTAAAGACTCCTTTTTAGTATATTAAGTACAAAATTAGTTGTGATGATCCTGTGGCTAATTTTACACAATGATTACAAAATTGGTCTCATTTTTAAAAAGGTTTCTATTTCATGAAAATACTTGCTTGTGCAATGAATATAAAATGTAAAAACTCATAGCTGGGTATTTTTTGTTTCATTGCTGGAATTATAAGGGCATTCTAACTGTATTCTAATGGGCTTTTTTTTATTTATTATTAAACAGTACAAACATTACGACAGTACAGTTACAATTATACACAAAGACAAAATAAAAATAAAAAAACAATAATAATAAAAATTCCAGATTATACAGTCAGACTTGCCAGGGTTAACAAAAAAATAAGGTAATAAAATTACATCTTAAGAAGACACAAAGGATGAATACAGAGATACAGTTTTCATAGCTTTCAAATTAGCAGAATTTTGGATAGTTTCCACATACTTAATTCTAACGGGCTTCATCGCGCAGTGAATGCTTTTGGACTCTCAAGATGTTTTTTTTTTTCTTTCTGTAAGTTGGATAATGTCAGCTCTCCTATCGTCTCTCAGTCCCTACATTATGTCAGGAGAATGTCTAAAAATCATACCTTCTCTTGTCTTCTTTTTAAAAAACTTCAAAAGTTGCGTTTGAACCATTTTGCGCTAAAAATAACGAAAACAATTGCTTGGAAGGGGCTAGCAGGTGCTCCAGCACCCCCAAGAAAAACCAAAGCACCCCATAGCACCCCCAAAAAAATTAAATAAAATACATGCATAAATACTGCAATGTAATAACATGATTTGCAGTCGCACAAATGTCAGCATTAAAAATGGATTGGTTCCTTGTGTCAAGTAGTAGCCTGCTGTTGGCCTGCCCGACAAAAGATTTTTCTAGTCAACTATTCGCACGTTTATATTAAATTGATAGTATAATAACCATTTAGGTTATTATTTATGCCTATTATTTAGGCATTTAGGGGTAGGCTATTATTCCGCGCTCAAACTCATGCATAATGCTTGCCGCAAAGCACCGACTAAAGTAGCCTAATGATTATGAATGCATCGGGGAAAAATAAATTTTAATTATTTATTAATAAACTAGTGTTTTCTCAGGCTCGCCATCTCCACAGTGGACGTGCCTTTAATAGAGAAACGCACCTATACGGACTACATAATCAGAGAAGATTTTTTTATTATTATTATAATTGGTTTTCAAGCTTTCTGCAGATTTATTTCTTATGTCTGTGAGCTGGTTCATTGTTGTGACGCGCTCCATTCATGGAGACTGCATGATAGGACAGAAAGCACGTACAAAAATGACGGGAGTATAAGCTCTTTCCGCAGGAATAAATAAATAAATAAAAATAATTGCGTGCGCCCCCATGCAGCTAAGAGCGATAATACTCCCACATTCCTCATAAACATTTGAAATGCGCCTATATAGTGATTTTATTATTCATATAAAAATAATAACAATAACAACCTGTTTTGGTCATATTTACTATTAATTGCCCAGCTCCCCCATCATTGATCTAGCACCCCCTCAGCACCGTTCAACATTCTCTGGCGCCGCCCCTGTATACAGTATATATAGCTATACTTTTAGTTCAGCAACTAAAGCTGTGCGAAAGGCCCTTATGTCGGCTCATCAAACATGTCGGTGTACATAATAATACATCCTAATGTAGCATACAGTAAAAAAAAAATAAAAAAAAATGCACCGCCTATAAACAAAGAGAAACGTTCTATGACGCATTATTATCCGTTTTATTTTACGTTTTGGTTGTATTTTTTATTTGATGTATTAGAAGAAAGTGTAATGAAACAAAAAATAAACATTTGAAAAAGCGACATGAAGTTATTTTTCTATATTATTCATTTTGGTTTTATTTTTTATATGATGTAGCCTATGCCTTGATCATTTTTCCTTTAATAGGCTATCCGAGGAATTGGTCGCAAATAAAAAGAAAAAATAATAAAATTACTTTTTTTTTTAATTAACAAAAAAAAAAAATAAATCCAGCCATAATATAACTTTCATGTTTCACTGACAAAACAAATAAATAAAAAGGAGCCGTTTCTGTGCATGGATGTTCTTCCTTCCACCATCTTTGGCTAGTGCTGACGCTAAAAAGAGGGAAGACCTCATTAATATTCATGATCTCATTACCATAGCTATTCTTACTAGTAAAAATGGCATTTCTTGATATCAACAACTTAGTTCTTGATATCAACAACTTAGTTGTTGATATCAACAATTGATTTTGAATGGCAGCCTATGGTGACATTTTACTAGTGAAAATACAATTCTTGATATCAAAAATGATAGTTTTTACTAGTAGAAATGTAATTGTTGATCTCAATAATTGGCATTTTAACTAGTGAAAATGTAATTGTTGATATCAAGAATTAACATTGTTACTAGTGGAAATGTAATTGTTGATATCAAAAATTGCAATTGTTACTAGTAGAAATATAATTTCTGATATCAAGAATGAACATTTTAACTAGTGAAAATTTAATTGTTGATATCAAAAATACATATCCTGAGAAGAAATAAATGTCAAAACGGCTTGCCTATTGCCATTCCCATGATATCAATTCTTGATATCAAAAATGATAGTTTTTACTAGTTGAAATGTAATTGTTGATATCAATAATTGGCATTTTAACTAGTGAACATGTAATTGTTGATATCAAGAATTAACATTGTTACTAGTGGAAATATATTGCTGATATCAAAAATTACAATTGTTACTAGTGAAAATTAAGTTGTTGATATCAAGAATGAAGATTTTAACTAGTGAAAATTAAGTTGTTGATATCAAAAATACATATCCTGAGAAGAAATAAATGTCAAAACGGCTTGCCATACACACATACATGCATGCATACACACATACATACATGCATCTACACATACATACATCTACACACACATACATACATACATACATACATGCATACATCTACATATACATACATCTACACACACATACATACATGCATACACACATACATACATACATACATCTACACACACATACATACATGCATACACACATACATACATGCATACATCTACACACACATACATACATGCATACATCTACATATACATACATGCATCCATATACATATACATATATACGTATGTATATGTGTATATAAGATCATTTGTACCATTGGCGGTGACTGTTTTAAACCAAATTCTTAATTGAGGTATTATCATGAGGTATTTTCTGGGTATGCATGTGTGTGGACATACTTATTTTTATTTTGTATTATGTGATGTGTATGTATGGTATTGTCTGTTAGGATGTATTTTCTATGCCGGTGTCAAAGATGAATTTTCTCATACAAGTCATTTAGAAATCTGTACAGACAGTAAAGTTAAACTAAATGCATCAATGCAAAAAATGCTTTTCTTACTTGGATGTTTTGTCTTGTTTCCAGCCAAAATATCTAAAAATACTTAAATCAAGAAGGACTTTCTAGACAAGTAAAAATAGTTTTTTTTCTGAAAACTAGACTAAGTCAAAATTAAGTGAGTTTTTGCTTGAAACGAGCAAGATATTCTGCCAATGGGGTAAACAAAATACTCTTGTTTTTTGATTGAAATAACATTATTTTGTTTACCCCATTTGCTTGTTTCAAGCAAAAACTCACTTCATTTTGACTTGGTCTAGTTTTCAGAAAAAACTATTTTTACTTGTCTAGAAAATCCTTCTTGATTTAAGAAGTGTTTGGCTGGAAACAAGTAAGAAAAGCATTTTTTGCCATGCACGGATCAAGCTAAACAGAAGACGATTGGAGGAGAAGCCCTGATTGTTAGTGTTCTGCTGGTGCAGGTACTTCCAGGAGGTGTTCAATGCGAGCGGAGGACAGGAGCTGGTTCAGAAATACGGATCCTGGTTCTCCTTCAGCGACAATCCCAGAGCGCAGATCTTCCGCAGAAACCAGACTCTCGTTACTGACATAGAGTCCATGGTGCGTCTGATGAGGTATTACCCATGATCCCGTGCTGTGTTCATGAGTGCCATCCCTGCTGGAAAAAACTATAGAACCCTGCCTAAAACACAATAGAAAATGTAATGGGTTTAATGGTTATAATGGGAATTGTATTGTTTTAATGGAACTATAATGGTGTCTACTGGTATGTGATGGATTCTATTGGTGGGATGTTAAATCCTATTGGAAAAATGCCCAAAACACACTACAAAAAGGAATTTTTTAATGGTTTTACTTGAAAAAGCTAATGGTTCATAATGGTATTTTAATGGAAACCATTGGAATTTCCGTGATTGTTTCTATTGTTTTTGTTTAGCAGGGATATGCTCTTCACATCTCATTGTCAGGGTGGTTTCACTTCAGTGTCCAGGCTGTAGGATCGCAGAATTACTAAAGAAACATTATCAGCACGATGGTGTAAAATCTAGGCTATTATCACCCCCAGCCACCAACGACGGAAATAAGAACGTTAGAATTAGGGATGCACCATATTGGATTTTTGCCGATATCCGATATGCCGATATTTTCCAAATCATTTTGTCCGATACCGATATATTCCCATTTGTTTGGAAACAACACCAAGTCTCTCCTGTGCAGAAATTATAAGCAAATTATTTTACATTTTAAAAACTCCAATATGGGTCATTAGAATAGCTAAATATGTGGGAGAGCGTTGCTATTGAGTGACTATATTGTATTGCGATGGTCAGCGCTTAAATGTTAATGTTGTAGTTAGCACATCATTTATAACTGAAATGGTTTAATCACAGTATGTTGTTATGGTTACACTTGAATTGGTTATGAAATATGAAGGATGGTAAAACGAACAGTTAATTGTACCCAGCATGTATGTAAAATGCAGAGGTGGACCGTAGTGAAGTATTTTTACTCTGCTGTAAAAGTACTTTTCAAGTATCCGTAGTATCAGTGTTTGTCTTTACTTCACAACACTCCAAAGCATAATATTGTACTTTTTACTGCACTACGATTCATATTAAATATCATTTAATACTTATTTACATTAGAAATCTATTACGTTCTTCCTTTTACTCAAGTAAAAGTAATTCAAAGATTTACTCGAGTGAAACAAAGTACTACATTTTTAATCTTAAGTATTAAAGGTAAAACAAATTATTTATGAAATGTATTGCAATAAAAATTAAGACATTATGCTTTGTAGTAAACCAAAGTTAAGTTTTCCATAGAAAAACACTACAGATACTTTGTGAGGGTGAGCGGGCGAGGGTGGGTGAGTGAGCGGGCGAGCGAGAGCAGGTGAGCGAGGGGGCGAGTGAGAGTGAGAGTGAGTGAGCGGGAGGGGGCGGGTGAGTGAGCGGGCGTGCGAGAGCAGGGAGCGAGGGGGCGAGTGAGTGAGGGCGGGCGAGTGAGTGAGCGGGGGGGGGGCGAGAGCGAGCGGGCGAGCGAGAGCAGGTGAGCGAGGGGGCGAGTGAGTGAGGGCGAGTGAGTGAGCGGGGGGGGCGAGAGCGAGCGGGCGAGAGCGAGCGGGCGAGCGAGAGAGGGGGGCGAGTGAGTGAGCGGGGGGGGCGAGAGCGAGCGGGCGAGCGAGAGCAGGTGAGCGAGGGGGCGAGTGAGAGTGTGAGAGTGAGCGGGTGAGGGTGAGCGAGGGGGGGCGAGTGAGGGTGAGCGTGGAGGGCGAGAGGGGGCGTGGGAGGGTGAGCGGGTGAGAGTGAGCGAGGGGGCGAGCGAGAGTGAGCAGGTGAGAGTGAGCGGGTGAGGGTGAGTGGGAGAGAGTGAGCGAGAGGGGGAGAGTGAGCGGGTGAGAGAGGGAGAGAGGGCGAGAGGGGGCGGATGAGGGTGAGTGGGAGAGAGTGAGCGGGTGAGCAAGAGGGGACGAGTGAGAGATGTGCCACAGCCTGAGAGACAGTGTTATTGTGTCTGACCTGACGTGTTACTCTATTGTCCACCACAGTGATCCTTACTATGTATGTTTCTATGTAAGTTAAAGACTGTGGTATCAAATGTTCACATGTTCTAATTTGTTACAGTTTAATACATCTAAGATGTTATAATATTACATTCTATTAATGCGATGTTCATTTAATTATTGTTATATTTTATTTTTTCATCTTTTTGTACATGTATTTTAAGCTTTGGCAATATTGTATCATTTACAGTCATGAGAGAGAGAGAGAGAGCAACTGTTACAATGTTCTTTTATCTCTTCCTTGACCATGTGACTAAAAACCAAATGTGAGACATTCAAACGGACCAATCAGCAGATAGACAATTAGCAAACCCCCGATGTATACATGTTGATGATCAATATCAGCTCCTCTGTGTTCAGGGACGTCTCTTCTGTTACTGAAGATAGGTTTGGGACAGAAAAGCACAAGTCTGATCATTTTGGACCTTACATCATTGCATCTCGCTTTGCTGAAGTTGTTGTGTTTTCTGCTGGTCTTGATTCTGTGTGTTCTGCAGGTATAATAACTATGAGGAGGACCCTCTGTCGCGCTGTGACGGCTGTGATCCGGCTCAGAACGGAGAGAACTCCATCTCGGCCCGCTCGGACCTGAATCCTGCCAACGGCTCGTATCCGTTCGGGGCTCTGAGACAGCGGCCACACGGCGGCACGGACATGAAGGTGTGCAGCTAAACACCGTTTCACACCGAGCACCTTCTGCTAACTCACACCTGCACGCTAGGTGGCGCTGACCAACAATGCATTTGTCCTCAGATATGTCTCGTAAATAGATCTAACATCGTCTGTTACTCGATATACAGCATTAAATTAAGCCCAATAGTATGCCAGAAACGCAAACTATCTATAATGCTTACAAGAAAACATCTTAAAATACAAACTGAAGTAGCATCAAGCCACATTTGCAAATTAATGTACGTTAATTATTAACGTTTTTGCTTAAAACCCACTTTAAACCATCATCGAGTGCTTGTAATAACTTCAGATTGTGATTTATAGTTGATTCTATAATAAGCATACAAGCACTCTTTGTGTGTTTAATAACGCCACACTGCTTATTGTCATAAACATCCGTATTGTTATAATACCATGAGCTGCATACAGAAAATGTATCGTCATAATCATGTCTATTTGCGGTCATATTTCATGTGTAGAAATATATTTCACTCGATTTTTCTTTAATACGTCAGATCTAGAGCGTTAACGCGCTCACACTCGCACACCTGGAGATCACATAATTCAGCGGAGAATTAATAGAAATTATATTAAGAACATGTGAGAATAAATCTGTTGTCTGATACCAAAGATAACAAGAACTCGTCATCCACTCTGTTCTCTCTCAGAATGCTCTTCTTCGGTGTTTGTTTACGCTGGTGTTCGAAACAGCGCCATTAGGGCTGTCAAATTGGCTGAAAAACTACATTCGAATTTTGTACTAAAATATTATCAATATTCGAATTATATTTGAATTTAAAAGGCATAATTTCTGTTGGGGGGGGGGGGGCTTTAGTCTTCTATCCTGAGGCCACAAGAGGGTGCACCGAGCCAAATATTACTAATGCATGTTTATTCAAAGCAATAAAGACTATCTTTGAAAGTGCATAATGTTTATAAACCATATATTAATTGTTGCGTAAATTAGAAACAAGCATCATGTATGTATGCATAGTTTAATACCGAAAACCAATCACAAAGAGCACTTTATTCACTTAAAAACACGAGATGCAGAAAAACCGCCATAAAGTCTCGATGTTTTTTAAAAGTTGAACTTGCATTAATTTACATGCTTTCTAAACGTGCAGCTCTTGTGTGAGACGAGATCGATGTCTCTCGAGAAAATGATAAATATGCGTTTGAGTTTTGGCGTAAATATCATCTGCAGTGATCTATTTTTTTTTTATCTTTGCCTTTTTGTGGTACAGCTGCTGCTCTGGTCACGTGATCTAAGCTCAAATCTGATTGGACGGCCCGCTGAGCGACGGGGAAAAAATCGACACACTGGATAAAAAAAAATAAGCTTTGCTTTTTCGCGCCGTGAATGATTGCGCCTGATGTGAATAGCTCTGTTTAGATTCAAAAGTGTGAAAAGCTCTTAAAGGAACAGTGCACTTTTTTTTGGGAAATAGGCTCATTTTATATCTCCCCAAGAGTTAAACGGTAGAGTTTTACCGTGTTTGAATCCATTCAGCCGATGTCTGGCGGTAGCACTTTTAGCATAGATCATTGAATCTGATTAGACCGTTAGAATCGCGCTCAAAAATGACCAAAGAGTTTTGATATTTCTCCTATTTAAAGCTTGACTCTTCTGTAGTTACATCGTGTGCTAAGACTGACGGAAAATGAAAAGCTGTGATTTTCTAGACTGATATGGCTAGGAACTATACTCTCATTCCGGCGTAATAATCAAGGAGCTTTGCTGCCGTACCATGAGTGCATCAGATGATATTACGCAGTGCCTGAAAGTAGTCCCCAGCTAGGTAACTAGTTATGATATACCTGAGGACTACTTTCAGGCGCTGCGTAATATCACTGCACCTGCTGCACTCATAAACTCGACTGTTTAACTCTTGGGGAGATGTAAAATGAGCCGAGAACAGTGGAGTGTTCCTTTAAATGTGCACTGCTCTCTGAGCTCAGGTGTGTTTCTGACGCTCCTGGTGTCCTGCAGGTGACCAGCGCTGGTATGTTCAGCCGGCTGGAGCTCGTGGCGGTCAGCGGTCCCACCTGGGATCAGGTGCCAGTCTTCCAGTGGAGCAGCTCGCCCTACAGCGGTCTCCTGCACATGGGTCATCCGGACCGCTGGGCCTTCCAGCCCGTCCACGTCAGGTGGTCCACCTGAACACCTGTCCAGGTCTGCGGTCATCATATGAATCATCACGGACCGTCAGTCTCAGGAAGAGAAGAGCCACTGTGCTGTGATTACTAAGAAAGCAATGATTTGATTAAGAGAAGCGTTCTGTGTAACTCCAATCAATCAAGACATTGAGATTCTTCTGCTGCTGCTTTGTGTTTCTGACCTCAGCCTTGCACATGGAAAATATGGAAAATGTATAATAATTGTGTATCGATACTATGGCCATTATTCTGTTTTCTAAAATAAAAAATTGCTTATGCTTTGAGAATTTAATAAATAAAATGTATCATATCAAAGATAATCCTATATTTCCAGCTGAACCGAAATCTATTTATAATCAGGTGTCACTGTTGGCCTGTGCGTGTTAATTAATCAATTAATAATTAATCGTTCAATGCACCTATTGTGTTTGTTACCAAACACTTTGGCTGCTGTTGAGGTGAGATACGGGTTAAGTTAAGGCAGGTTTAGTGGACTGGTTAGGTTTGAGGTGTAGAGTTATGTCATCTATAGATGTAACTATTTTAAATACGAGTATAATGTAAAAACATGCATGTACACAATAAGTGCATTGCACCAGATGATTAATTTAAATGCAAGTAGTTAAGGACACTTAAAGTGGATCCCAAATATGTACATCTTATTATTAATTAAAACAAAAGTTCATTCATTGTAGTGTTGTTAAAGTACCAGTGTATTGTCACCAAGGCAGTGCAGATATTTTAAATAACTAATAATAGTTATGAGTTAAATAACTGCATTAAAACAGTACTGTGTGTATTTGTGTGAGGAGCATCAAACATATGTGACCCTGGAGCACAAAACCAGTCATAAAGGTCCATTTTCATGCATCATCTGAAAGCTGAATAAATAGCTTTCCATTGATGTATGGTTTGTTATGATCGGACAATATTTGTAAATCTGGAATCTGAGGGTGCAAAAAAATCTAAATATTGAGAAAATCATCTTTAAAGTTGTTCAAATGAAGTTCTTAGCAATGCATATTACTAATCAAAAATTAAGTTTTGATATATTTACGGTAGGAAATTTACAAAATATCTTCATGGAACATTATCTTTACTTAATATCCTAAGGATTTTTGGCATAAAAGAAAAATGTATAATTTTGAGCCATACAATGTATTGTTGGCTATTGCTACAAATATACCTGTGTTACTTATGACTGCTTTTGTGCTCCAGAGACACATATATGTTAATAATGTGTTTTCAGAGCGTTGTAGCCAATCACAGACATGTTTGTGGAGCATGTGAACACAGTCAGAGGTGTTTAAGCGGTTTTATTCAGCGCTTTAGAGTTAAGTACGGTTGTGAATCCTATCATTATAACCAACAAAATGAAAACACGAGTAAATAAGAGACATCTTTATTGATCATAACTGGAGTTTTCCCAAGAGTGTGAGATATTTAAATGCAGTACTGAATCCAAAATTGTGATGATTGTCACAGTAATGACCATATCAACGGATGGGACAAATATGACTAAATTGATTTTGGAGTGTAAATGCAGAATAAATAGACTTGCAACTTGTTCTATATAATGACTTTCTTTATTCTTCACTGCAAAGAATGCTTTTCTTAGATTTTTTTTTGTCTTGTTTCCAGCCAAAATATCTAAAAATTCTTAAATCAAGAAGGATTTTTTTTTTTTCTGAGAACAAGATAAGTCAAAATGAAGTGAGTTTTTGCTTAGAACAAGCAAAATAATCTTATTTCAAACAGAAAACAACATTATTTTTCTTACCCCATTGTCAGATTATTTTGCTTGTTTCAAGCAAAAACTCACTTAATTTTGATGTTTTTTTCTGAAAACAAGACAATTTTTACTTGTCTAGAAAATCCTTCTTGATTTAAGAGTTTTTAGATATTTTGGCTGGAAACAAGACAAAAAAATCTAAGAAAGAAAAGCATTTTTTATTACTTTTTTTACTTTTCACTTGACATTTGTAAAGCAATATTTACTTAATTGGAAAATATTTGAAGGCTACATTTTAAAGTATTTGTATTATTATTATTAGCATTAATAAACTTTTTTTTTTAAATAGTTTTTTCTATGGTACAGAGAACCATGAAATGTTACTGGTATTGGTAGACTACTGATATTTTGGTACTGTGACAACACTATTTGCAGTATTGTATCAAATTATGAATTCAATATTGTAAACTTGAACAAGTATTTGTTAGCTAAACACTAAATCATTTATTTTTTACTATGACATACGGTCTGAAAAATCCACAGATATGAGTCTGGAAAAGTTTTGAAATGGAAATCACTCTTGATCCAGTCATCAGCACAGACCAGCAGATCCAGTTCATTTCTATCAAACCGTTCTTTTAGTCTTTGACTGAAACACCAGTGTCCCGATCGGTCGTGGTGTTACACAAGACTTGCCTCAAACTACCACTAAAGACATTTTCCAGATGAACTTTGAAAGTTGTGAAACACTTATATTTGGGATCTCATCAGACGTAAGCGTCCACGGCGTGAGCTCCTTTGGGAGGTTTGCTGGTCTTCTGGTTTGCTCTCTCAGGGATGGGTGACGGCGGAGGACTGTGTGTCTTCTGGTTTGCTCTCTCAGGGATGGGTGACGGCGGAGGACTGTGTGTCTTCTGGTTTGCTCTCTCAGCGATGGACGACGGCGGAGGACTGCGTGTCTTCTGGTTTGCTTCAGAGAGATCGGAGGAAGGAGTGTGATAGGACACCTCTTGTGTCTTGGAGCTGAAATCAGAAACATATAATCATGATTACATTCACCAACATATAATCATGATTACATTCACCAACACAAGAGCAAGCAGAACGCCAACAATTCCTGTTCCTCAATTCAGTGTGAAAATGTGCATTTGTGTTCAATCTGCCTTTGCACAACACATTAATTATATAACAAGCATTCCCAGTGGAACACAAAATGCCAGGTTTGATCTGATTAAGCACACTTTTTTGATTACAAACCAGTCGGGCGTCCTTCGCATGAAGGCAACGCCTCTTTATCAACAGGGTGAATCTCAAGGAACATGGTTGTAAAATACTTGGTAACACTTATGATAACTGCACGCTATGAATCATTAGGTAAGCATTGGTAAATAGTCAGTTCAACCTTAATAAAGCATTGTTCCAACATTAAAGGAGACCTACTGTCACGAAAACCTCTCAAACCAGATAGATCCAATTGCAGCTTTATTTATAGGGTCCAAACAATAGTCCACACTGGGGCAAAAACAGAAAACTGCTAACAATAATCCAGCAACCAAGCACACTGAAAACAGGGTATAAATCAAGGATGAAACTAATCAGTAAATGACCTACAGCTGAGAATGATCAGGTAATCCTGAGTGCAAGGGGTGATGGGAAACGAAGTCCAGAACCAAAAAACAACAATCCAAAAAGAGTGCCCTCTTGTGGCTGACATAGGCACTCCAGCAACTGGTTGTGACATAACCTCGGCCTTAAGGAGCGGATTCCAGACGCTCCAGCAGAAAACACAAAAGTTCAGGAGGGAGGTGGAAAGGAGGCGGTAAGGGGGAGGGACGGCGGGCCAGGTCCATGCAATGGAAGAGGGCCCAGAAACAGAGGCAGAGCAAGAGGCCAAGGCAGGGCCGGCTGAGCAGGAGGCCAGGGCGGGGCCGGCAAAGCAGGAGGCCAGGGCGGGACCGGCAGAGCAGGAGGCCAGGGCAGGACCGGCAAGGCGAGGAGCTTATTTGAGGCCAACAAGGCTAGGAGCTTGAGTGATGCCAGCAGGGCGAGGAGCTTGGTTGAGACCAACAGGGTTAAGGGCTTAGGTGGTGTCAAGATGGCCTTTGGGCCAACAACAGGCTCTAAAGTGGGCTAAGAGAACTCCCAGACTGGCGCTGGCTCTTGAGTGGACTCTGAGGGCTCCCAGATGGGAGCAGCCTCTGGACTGGACTCCGAGGGCTCCCGGACTGGAGCGGGCTCCTTAGTGGATTCCAAGGGCTCCCAGACTGGAGCAGACTCTGGAGAGGACTCAGAGGGATCCTGGATTGGAACAAGCTCCGGAGCGGACTCTGAGGGTTCCTGGATTGGAGCAAGCTCTGGAGAGGACTCTGAGGGCTCCTGGACTGGAGCAAGCTCTGGAGTGGACTCTCGGGGTTCCTGGATTGGAGCAAGCTCTGGAGAGGAGTCTGAGGGCTCCTGGATTGGAGCAAGCTCTGGAGAGGAGTCTGAGGGCTCCTGGACTGGAGCAAGCTCTGGAGTGGACTCCGAGGGCTCCTGGATTGGAGCAAGCTCTGGAGTGGACACAGGGCTCCTAGATTGGAGCAAGCTCTGGAGTGAACTCTGAGGGTTCCTGGATTAGAGGAAGCTCTGGAGTGGACTCTGAGGGTTCCTGGATTGGAGCAAGCTCTAGAGTGAACTCTGAGGGTTCCTGGATTGGAGCAAGCTCTGGAGTGGACTCTGAGGGTTCCTGGATTGGAGCAAGCTCTGGAGTGGACTCCGAGGGCTCCTGGACTGGAGTAAGCTCTGGAGTGGACTCTGAGGGTTCCTGTAGAGCAAGCTCTGGAGTGGACTCTGAGGGCTCCTGGACTGGAGCAAGCTCTTGAGTGGACTCTGAGACCACTGGTGTCAGGTCCTCCCGAACCACCGAACTTGAGACCACCGAAAGGAACTTTGCTGCCCTCCTCCTTCTCAACCTCCACTTCCCAGTAGGAGTCGGAAGGCCAGGGCTGGTGGGAAAATCTCTGCGGATGGGTTCAGACTGACCTGCTGTTGCCCATGAACTTCGATGATGGAGATACTTTACGAAGGCCCAGAAGTTCAGAATCCTGAGTCCCTCCATCTCCTCCTGGAACAGAGAATCATCCAGGCAGTTATTAAGAAATTCCTTAAGAGCCTCATCATTATACCCGGCCCTAACGCCAAAGACCAGAATAACTGGGCGAAGCCACCTATTTCACTTCCCTGCTGGCGCAGAGCCATCAACTGCCGAAATCGTGCCAACCGCTCGATACCCATTGTCCCAGGTAAGGAGAAAAACTGCTGGATCTAGAGGTGGCTGGATTATTCTGTCACGAAAACCTCTCAAACCTGATAGATCCAATTGCAGCTTTATTTATAGAGTCCAAACAATAGTCCACACTGGGGCAAAAACAGAAAACTGCAAACAATAATCCAGCAACCAAACACACTGAAAACAGGGTATAAATCAAGGATGAAACTAATCAGTAAATGACGTACAGCTGAGAATGATCAGATAATCCCGAGTGCAAGGAGTGATGGGAAACGAAGTCCAGAACCAAAAAAACAACAATCCAAAAAGAGTGCCCTCTTGTGGCTGACATAGGCACTCGAGCAACTAGTTGTGACACCTATTTTGCCCTTTTTACAAGATGTAAAATAAGTCTCTGATATCCCCAGAGCCTATATGTGAAGTTTTAGCTCAATATACCCACAGATAAATTTTTACAGCTTGTTAAAATTGGCAGTTTTAGGGTATGAGCCCAAACACGCTGTTTTGAGTATGTTGCTTTAAATGCAAATGAGCAGTTGCTCCGGAGAAGGGGGCGGAGCTTCAAGAGCTCAAGCATTAGCAGTGCTAGCCTTTGCAAATAAACATTACACTTAATACAAGCCTGTTATCTTTACAGAAAACTACTCGGTTTCAAAGACAGTCATCTGATTGTACTGTGCATAATAAACTTGTGTTTATGAATTACACAGACGGGAGCACGGCGGGATAAAAAATAACAACATAGCTGGTCTCATGCTATCACAAACTTTATAAGTCCCACTTATGATTATGTGCTCGACAACTTCAAGCGATCAACTCACGTTGCTTTCTTATGCAACCTTTAACTAAACGCGTGATACTTACAGGTGCTGGTCATATAATTAGAATTTCATCAAAAAGTTAATTTATTTCACTAATTCCATTCAAAAAGTGAAACTTGTATAATGTATACATTCATTCCACACAGACTGGTATATTTCAAGTGTTCATTTCTTTTAATTTTGATGATTATAAGTGACAACTAATGAAAACCCCAAATTCAGTATCTCAGAAAATTAGAATATTGTGAAAAGGTTCAATATTGAAGACACCTGGTGCCACACTCTAATCACTAATTAACTCAAAACACCTGCAAAGGCCTTTAAATGGTCTCTCAGTCTAGTTCTGTAGGCTACACAATCATGGGGAAGACTGCTAACTTGACAGTTGTCCAAAAGACGACCATTGACACCTTGCACAAGGAGGGCAAGACACAAAAGCTCATTGCAAAAGAGGCTGGCTGTTCACAGAGCTCTGTGTCCAAGCACATTAATAGAGAGGCGAAGGGAAGGAAAAGATGTGGTAGAAAAAAGTGTACAAGCAATAGGGATAACTGCACCCTGGAGAGGATTGTGAAACAAAACCCATTCAAAAATGTGGGGGAGATTCACAAAGAGTGGACTGCAGCTGGAGTCAGTGCTTCAAGAACCACTACGCACAGACGTATGCAAGACATGGGTTTCAGGGTCCATGTCAAGCCACTCTTGAACAACAGACAGCATCAGAAGCGTCTCGTCTGGGCTAAAGACAAAAAGGACTGGACTGCTGCCGAGTGGTCCAAAGTTATGTTCTCTGATGAAAGTAAATTTTGCATTTCCTTTGGAAATCAGGGTCCCAGAGTCTGGAGGAAGAGAGGAGAGGCACAGAATCCACGTTGCTTGAGGTCCAGTGTAAAGTTTCCACAGTCAGTGATGGTTTGGGGTGCCATGTCATCTGCTGGTGTTGGTCTACTGTGTTTTCTGAGGTCCAAGGTCAACACAGCCGTATACCAGGAAGTTTTAGAGCACTTCCTGCTTCCTGCTGCTGACCAACTTCATGGAGATGCAGATTTCATTTTCCAACAGGACTTGGCACCTGCCACACTGCAAAAGGTACCAGTACCTAGTTTAAGGACCATGGTATCCCTATTCTTAATTGGCCAGCAAACTCGCCTGACCTTAACCCCATAGAAAATCTATGGGGTATTGTGAAGAGGAAGATGCAATATGCCAAACCCAACAATGCAGAAGAGCTGAAGGCCACTATCAGAGCAACCTGGGCTCTCATAACACCTGAGCAGTGCCACAGACTGATCGACTCCATGCCACGCCGCATTGCTGCAGTAATTCAGGCAAAAGGAGCCCCAACTAAGTATTGAGTGCTGTACATGCTCATACTTTTCATGTTCATACTTTTCAGTGGCCAAATTTCTAAAAATCCTTTCTTTGTATTGGTCTTAAGTAATATTCTAATTTTCTGAGAT
>JALXFT010003011.1:0-23622 GCA_023376895.1 Aspiorhynchus laticeps | reverse complement strand
CAGAGGCGACAGCGGCAAGGAACCAAAACTCCCTCTGAGACAGAACGGAGAAAAAAACCTTGGGAGTTTACTTATTGTTTTAATTAAATTTTTAAATATATTATATTTCTATTTTTATATTGTTGCAATATCTAACAATAATAGTATTATGTAGTTAGGTATTTTATTATTATATTTTTAATTATTTGTTTTATTTTTATTTTTATTGTATTTTAGTCGAGGTCTTCACTGGGGATATGTCTCTGGGGCTCATCGCTGACGATCAGGGCCGCAGACATCATCTCCCGGCGCCGATCCACCATCTGATCTGGACACGGACTGAGAAACAGAATAAGAAAGAAACAGACTAATATTAGCGTAGATGCCAATTTTCTTACGATGTAACAAGTACATCGTGTGTTATGGGAAGTGTTCCCGGTTCCGGTTGATCTAATTAATGCAGCCTAACAATCCTTTAACGGATTTGAATAATAGAAGTGTAGTAGTGTGTTAGGTGTACGCCAGGTTAAAGAGGTGGGTCTTTAATCTAGATTTAAACTGACAGAGTGTGTCTGCCTCACGAACAGTGTTTGGTAGATTGTTCCAGAGTTTGGGAGCTAAATAGGAAAAAGATCTGCCGCCCGCAGTTGATTTTGATATTCTAGGTATTATCAAACGGCCAGAGTTTTGAGAACGCTGCGGACGTGAAGGACTATAATGCGATAAGAGCTCACTCAAGTACTGAGGAGCTAAACCATTCAGGGCTTTATAAGTCATTAGGTCGGTATATACATAATGAAATATAATTGTATATGGGTAACAGAGAAATTACAATTAGCTTAAAGCTACACATGACAATTAATGAGATTAATACAACACTTCTACTTGAATGTCACTGTTAATCACTATTGAGTGTTTGTAATAACTTCTGACTGAGATCCAATGTGGATTTTGGTCAAATGATGAGGCAAAAATATGTTATTAGTAATATTTATGTGGAAGATACACAGTTACAACTTCTGTGGGGCATGAAGAAAAAGTAATGTAACTAGTAGTGTAACTAATTACTGTTGCCAGAAAGTAATAAGTAAAGTAACAATATTACTTTTGAAAGGAGTAACTAGTAATGAGTAATATATTACATTCTTTGAGTAACTAGCCCAACACTGTATATATGTATATATATATATATTTAGTAGCGAGCATTTAGTTAATTTCCATCTGTAGCATAAACAGCAACATTTACTCGTCATGTGAGAGTGTGGGTGGCTAATTATTTATCTTAGAGCAGCTATTTTAGATTGTTTGAGCACATTCTAGGCTTACAATTATGAATAGAAACTTACTTATTACACTTGATAGGAATATTGAGATAAAAGACAATAAATGCATAAATAAATAAATAAATACAACCATCAACGTACTTCAAAATTATTACTTTATTGTAACATATATCATACAAGTGTTAGATTAGTGATACCAGCTTTACAAAATCAATATTGTAACTACTTTTTAATATTTCAAATGTTAATTTAGTGCAATATTTTGTCATTGCAACATTTTAGTGTAATCTTCACTAACAACTGCAACTGGATTTATATTAAACCTAAATTCACTGTTATCCCAGCGGTCACTATTGTGACTATCAACATGTTTACTCATTCTTTGACCACATTCAACAAAAAATAATAATTCTGAATTCATATATTAATACTAGATATCTTAAAGATAATGTGAACCACAAATATTTGTCATATCTTTGCAACCGTACTTTAGCCTTTTGTTTTGGAGATCTTCTTGGCCTTAGGCACAGTTTGTCTTTACATGTCTCTCATACAGCATTCATGCTAACTATGATATACTCAATATATACTAGAAGAAGAGCGTGTTGGAAATCCACCCATTCAATAGAAAGAAAGAAAGAAAACACGAGTCACAAACAGACTCGAAGACTCATGTGTTTGTGCTTCAAGCCGCTCAAAACAGCAGCTGTATAAAACACTACACTCGCCCTTCACTGAAGCTCATTTCATTATATTCACTTTCAGACTGTTTCTGAAACACACAGAGGATGATTTTAACCTATTCTTAACTTTTACACTTAAACAAGGCATTAAAATGACACCCGGCTTTGCTCCGTGACTGATGCTCGCCTTGAGTTTGATCTGACCGGAGCAAAACAAACATTTCCTCGCCGCGTATTTTAGTCTCTACAGAAAGCCAAGAACCTCTGCTTGGTGTTCACTGTGTTTCTACTGCGATAAACTATTTTATCACTCGAGTTTTGTCCTTAAATGTAGGAGAAGAAAACACAAGCGCGAGGATCTCGCGGAGGCGCGCAGACACCGAGCGGCGGGTTGAGTCTGTAAGGTTCTCATGTGTTGTTTAAGAGCGCAGCGGCGCTCGAGCGACTCTCATATGAACTCAGTGTTTGAAAGACTGTAAATCCGCTCCGAGAAATGGCAGAAACCGCTCCAGCTGCTGCCGCTCCGCCGGCCAAAGCGCCCAAGAAGAAGTCCGCTGCCAAAGCCAAGAAAGCAGGTCCAGGCGTCGGTGAGCTGATCGTCAAAGCCGTGTCCGCGTCCAAGGAGAGGAGCGGCGTGTCCCTCGCCGCGCTGAAGAAAGCTCTCGCCGCCGGCGGCTACGACGTGGAGAAGAACAACTCCCGCGTCAAGCTCGCCATCAAGAGCCTGGTGACTAAAGGCACCCTGCTGCAGGTCAAAGGGACCGGCGCCTCCGGCTCCTTCAAGATCAGCAAGAAGCAAGCCGAGACCAAGAAGAAAGCTGCTCCTAAAGCCAAGAAGCCCGCGGCCAAGAAACCCGCTGCTGCCAAGAAGCCCAAGAGCGCAGCGGCAAAGAAGCCCGCCGCTAAGAAATCGCCCAAGAAGGCCAAGAAACCCGCAGCTGCCGCTAAGAAGACGACGAAGAGCCCCAAAAAGGCCAAGACTGCCAAACCCAAGACGGCAAAGCCTAAAGCTGCTAAAGCTAAAGCTGCTAAGCCTAAAAAGGCAGCTAAGCCTAAAAAGGCAGCTCCCAAGAAGAAATAAAGATCTGTTTTATTCTCCAACGGCTCTTTTAAGAGCCACCCACTCACTCTAAAGAAAGAGCAAAAGATCTGCACTTTGACTCTTAGTGGAAGTAAACTACTATAAGATTGTATCTTGAGTTTGACTCGACTAGTAATGTTTTACATGTTGACTATTTAGAAAATAAATATTCACGTGTATTAACATGAACAACTTTAATTGATCATCGATCTAAATTTAAGTTGAAAACAATATTTACTAATGATTTCTGGATTGATATAAAAAAATAAAGCACCCCATCACAATTTCTTTAATGTTTTCTGTCATGTGTGTTTAGTCTAAAATGCAGCACAATCCGCCAGCTGTGGAGGCGTGGCTTTGGCGGTGGGTGTTGGAGGGAAGTTCAGTGATTGGTTTAAAATCTTCAAAGGCTCTAAACCAATAGGCGACTGGCACGCTCTCTTTAAAACAGAACAGCAGGACTCACGGCTTTATTATTTCTGTCTGTTATTCAAACGCAGGAATTTTAACAATCAACAATGAGTGGCAGAGGCAAAACCGGCGGCAAAGCGAGAGCGAAGGCCAAGACTCGCTCCTCCAGAGCAGGGCTGCAGTTCCCCGTCGGTCGTGTTCACAGGCTTCTCCGCAAAGGTAACTACGGAGAGCGCGTCGGTGCCGGTGCTCCCGTCTATCTGGCGGCTGTGCTCGAGTATCTCACCGCTGAGATCCTGGAGCTGGCTGGAAACGCCGCGAGGGACAACAAGAAGAGCCGCATCATCCCCCGTCACCTGCAGCTGGCGGTGCGCAACGACGAGGAGCTGAACAAACTCCTGGGCCGAGTGACCATCGCTCAGGGAGGCGTGCTGCCCAACATCCAGGCCGTGCTGCTGCCCAAGAAGAGCGAGAAACCCGCCAAAGCCAAGTAACCCGAGTCCGGTCTGCTGCTCCAACACAAAGGCTCTTTTCAGAGCCACACACTTCATCAACTAGAGAGCGATTTTCTAATAATTTATTTAATTCATAAACACAAGCCATAAACACTTTTAATGGAATTATAAACCAAATGAGTATTTAGTGTTGAGTTTGGTTAATTGAAAATACAATAAACAGCTGGAGATTATTTTACACAACCATTTAAAAAAAAAAAAAAAGAATGTTTCATAACGAATAAATAAAACCATGTTAGTAGGAAACCTGTAAAGTGTTTGATGCGCCATAAAAAGTTGGACTCATATTGAGTATAAAGTTGGAAATATTAATGTTGAAGTTGACTGGTGTTTTGCTGTACAGATAAATTAGTTATTCTTAATGTATATACACTATCTGCACGTCAACAAAAAGAGGATGAATATTTACATAGACCTGTTTTTAATAGCTTTTGTATTAATGAAAATAATTGTTTATTAATTAAATGTTAAGTTTTGATATTTTGTTGTATGCATTTGTCATTTTTATGTAATTTCTTTATTTTTAAAATGTGTATATGTAGTATTACTGTAGGTAATTGTGTGTCATTTAGAGTAAGTAATGGAGTGCAGCAAGGTCTACTTTCACCAGCGCTTTTTAATGTCTTTATGAATGAATTTTCAGAAAAATTAAGTGACTGAGACTGGATGAATGATTGGTAAAACCAGTCAATCACTAACGTTATATGTATGCTGGTGATCTAGCTGTTTTCCCCGAGTAGTTTTGGATATCAACAGCTGCTAAATATATCTTCTGATTATGGGATTAAATATGATGTGCAATAAAATACGAAAACGAGTGTTGCTGTGATATGCAGAACCAAACAACAGAGATCTTAATATCCCAGAATTTAATTTATGAGGGCAAGTATTAAATGTGTGCTAAAGCAAAAATTAATTAAGTAATAAATGGGTCATATCATTAACAATGTGATGATGATGAGTAAAGGCAGTGTCGTATGTTATCATGAGGAAGTATTTTATGTTATTGTGCTGTTTTGTGTTTTGCTAACAGACCTTGATTCTGGAAATAAAGTTGAATGAATGAATCAAGCGTAAAGTACTAAACAGAACAAAGTATTCTGAGCGGGAAACACAAACAGCCCCGTTTGAAAACAAAAGCTGCTCAGTCATTGGCTAGCAGTCATGTGCAGACCTCACACATCAGCCAATCACAAGCGTCTTCATGACGTCATACGCTCGTGGCCATTTGATGCTTTAAAAGCAGGCGCGGAACAGAGAGCGGTATATTTTCTACGTACTTAAACGGAGAAAGAAGTTGATCTTCGCGATGGCAAGAACCAAGCAGACGGCTCGTAAATCCACCGGAGGCAAAGCCCCGAGGAAGCAGCTCGCTACTAAAGCCGCCCGGAAGAGCGCCCCAGCCACCGGCGGCGTCAAGAAGCCCCACCGTTACAGGCCCGGGACCGTGGCTCTCCGAGAGATCCGCCGTTATCAGAAGTCCACCGAGCTGCTGATCCGCAAACTGCCTTTCCAGCGCTTGGTGCGAGAAATCGCGCAGGATTTCAAGACGGACCTGCGCTTCCAGAGCTCCGCTGTCATGGCCCTGCAGGAGGCCAGCGAGGCTTATTTGGTCGGTCTGTTTGAGGACACCAACCTGTGCGCCATCCACGCCAAGAGAGTCACCATCATGCCCAAAGACATCCAGCTGGCGCGCCGCATCCGCGGAGAGCGCGCTTAAACCCGCCGCTGCAGCGTCACACCCCAAAGGCTCTTTTAAGAGCCACCAACACGACACTGAACGAGACCGTTTCCACTGTAGCGCTGAATATAACCTTAGAGATGAACAGTGTACTCAAATGTTTAGTGAATTCTGTCTGTCTTCACCTTGGGTTCTATTCATTCCTATTTTACTACAAGAGTTAAAACAAGCAAAAGCATGAAATAAAATGTGGATGTGCCACTCTCCATTAACTGTTTCGCAATAAAACACTTCTGTAGATAAATACAATTGAAATGATCCTACTTGTAATATGCATGTGTATACAGCCAAGTGCAATTATGTATAGGGTTAATAATATAAAGATATTATTATAAATTGACATGTTTAAAGTGCGTCAAATTTCTGTTGCGATGTTTAATGTGAAAATACACGTAGTTTTGTAATCATGTGTATATTTAAGGGGAATCGAGAACCACTGATTAAATGTTTAATATGAAATCTGTAGCTGTTCGTTTACTTTGGTGCGCGTTCCTGCAGCTCTAGACAACAAACTGATTTTTTGGGGGAAAGCGTCTGCCAAATACATGCATATACATCTATTAATCTTATAAATCATCTTTGTCAAATTAATTTTTATAAAACGAAACGAGGACAGACATCCTTAGATTAGCGTTAAACCACATTGTTTCCTGTTCTAACTGCTAGCGGGGAGGGAATGCGTCATGTGACACGGCGCTGGTTTCATTTAGGTCCTGTAAGCAAATATAAACTGCCTCGCTGGAGCTCTCGCTTCTTATTCGTTTTCGTCGTTTGACTGGAACAGAAAGCAGCTTAATCATGTCTGGAAGAGGCAAAGGCGGGAAAGGACTCGGGAAAGGAGGCGCTAAGCGTCACCGTAAAGTGCTGCGCGATAACATCCAGGGAATCACCAAACCCGCCATTCGTCGTCTCGCGCGCCGCGGCGGCGTCAAGCGCATCTCCGGTCTGATCTACGAGGAGACCCGCGGGGTGTTGAAGGTGTTCCTGGAGAACGTTATCCGCGATGCCGTCACCTACACCGAGCACGCCAAGAGAAAGACCGTCACCGCCATGGACGTTGTGTACGCGCTCAAACGACAGGGACGCACCTTGTACGGCTTCGGAGGATAAACGCCTTCAATCAGGAGAACAAACCCAACGGCTCTTTTAAGAGCCACCCACACTGTCATAGAAAGAGTTAATGTTGCTGGCTTAATCTACAGTATAACTAACAACATGCTTGCTACTAAATCCACTTAAAGAAATATATATATATATTCAGTGTTGGGTTAGTTACTCAAATAATGTAATATATTACTCATTACTAGTTACTCCTTTCAAAAGTAATATTGTTACCTTACTTATTACTTTCTGGCAAAAGTAACTAGTTACATTACGTTTTTCTTCAAGTTGTAACTGTGTATCTTCCACATAATTATTCTAGATGTATTATATTACATGTCAATTATGTAATTTGACCAAAATCCACATTGGATCGCAGTCAGAAGTTATTACAAACACTCAATAGTGATTAATAGTGACATTCAAGCAGAAGTGTTGTATTAATCTCATTAATTGTCATGTGTAGCTTGAAGTAATTTTTTCGTTACCCATATATACAATTATATTTCGTTATGTATTTTATCAAATCACATAAGTTTGTAAGAATCTTTAATTTTCCAAAAAGATTTTTAATTATAGTAATATAATGTACATGCTGATCAGAGGGATGTGATACCAGAGTAAAGTAAAGCCACAACTTACACAACAGTGTTCAGATCATCTCTTTTCTTGACAAAATCAATATAATGCAATATTTCTATCTGCTGAATGTAATATTTTCCATATTCCAAGCTCGCCTGCAGCACTGGAGACATCACATGCATGAGTGAGTCATGAAAATTATGAACATAAATATAGGAATTATTTGATTGTTGTATTATAAATCAGCGGGTCGAGGCATCAAAAGTAACTAAGCTGTTTTATGTTTAAACTGTAATATTATTACTGAAATCTTATTAGTAATTAGTTACACTATAGTTACTGCAAAAAGTTATATTATTACAGTAACTAAATTACTAGTAATTAGTTACTGCCCAACACCGTATATATTTATATATACATATACACAACTGGTTTAGTGTTGGTGTGTAATACACTGATAATACAGATGTTCTCATGTATTTGAGTCGAGAACTGTTTTTCAGAATTGGAGCTCTTGTAATATTTATTTCTCCAGAAACGTGGAAAATAAACCATGTATTTTTGTCTTACATGGCATTTTCATTTGCTTGTTTAGTATTTCTAAGTGATTTACAAAATGAAGAGAAAACACAATCAGATGGCAGCGCTGCTTAAGTTACAGCAGAAGATAAAACATTTAAAATAAACGTTACTGCTCTATTTTCTCCAAATTCTCTCAGTGGGTCTGTAAGGGTTTTAAAAGTCACTGTATGATATTTGAGGACCAGTTGTTGTTTTGTATGGAATATGACTAAAAAGAGCGGGTATTAAAACAAAGGAAGCTTTGTTGCCGCTCAAACATGGAGAGGTGGGCGGGGCTATCATTTCGCCGCCTGTGATTGGCCCTCGTGCCGCTCGTGTGACTTCGAGTTGTCCAATCACAGTCGAGTTTATGGGTTTGGTCTGTGGAAACACGCAATCAGAAGCCTCCTCATCTCTGTGTAAATTAGCATAGGTCAGTGAATAAAGTCAATGTGTTTGCAAAAACACTGAAAGACATAGCATGGGGCAGACAAACCACCTATACACCCCTTAAAACAACACACTTGCCAACCCACAGAACACAAACCCAGACACCCAGCAGAAACACACAGTCTCATCACAGAGAACGACCCCCGCTGGCTGCACAATACGGGGGACCCCCACACCATGCTAAACCCCCCATCAGAACACCCCATGCACCAACGCTACACCACCACAGACCTACACCAGTCCATAAGCAGAACCCCCTGTCTGCACCAGATGATCATCCAAGACACCCCCAACCACAAAAACATCACTCCAGGCAGAGGAGCGACACTAGGATGGGCCCATCACCAGCAGCATCCAGCCTCCCACCCGCTCATGCACCCTCAGCTGATAACACACTGATCTCAGCACCACTCCCACACTCCAGGAGCTACGCTCAGGCCCTGAAAGGACCAGCAAAAACACTGGAGATGAGCGAGATCAGACAGCTGCTGAACTACATCAGTGCCCAGCTGACAGCATGAGGGTCCACACAGCATACAAACATCTGCCTAACAATGAGAAGAAATATATATATTTTTATTTTCTTCAATATATTATATCACATTAGAAAAGGATTACCTCTATTTTTGAAAACAAGAACTCTATACCTTGAACTCTTGAAATTACTCTCTCAATATCAATGTGGAATATTCAAGGCTTGAACTCAACAGCATTTGGGCTAAAGAGTTTAAACACAGAATTCCAGAAGAGCATCAAGGAGATGGACATTATAATTCTACAGGAGACATGGAGCAGGGCAGACGCAATCACCCACTGCCCACCCAACTACAGAGAAATCATCCTACCATCACAAAAACTCAACACAGTCCGACAGGGAAGAGACTCAGGAGGAGTAATAATCTGGTACAAATCAAAATTCCACAACCACATCAACACAGTAAAGCAAGGCAAATACTACACCTGGCTTAAAATCCACAAGGAACTGCTCTCATCCAGAAAAGATACATTCCTGTGTGCTATATACATCCCGCCATCAGAGTCCCCCTACTACAGCGAAGACACGTTCTCCACATTAGAGGAAGAGACGAGCCACTTCCAGGCCCAGGGAAACGTGCTCATCTGCGGGGACCTGAACGCAAGAACAGGACTACAGCCGGACTTCACCGACACACAAGGGAGCAAATACAAACCCGATTCCAAAAAAGTTGGGACACTGTACAAATTGTGAATAAAAACAGAATGCAATGATGTGGAAGTTTCAAATTTCAATATTTTATTCAGAATACAACATAGATGACATATCAAATGTTTAAACTGAGAAAATGTATCATGTTAAGGGAAAAATAAGTTGATTTTAAATTTCATGGCATCAACACATCTCAAAAAAGTTGGGACAAGGCCATGTTTACCACTGTGTGGCATCCCCTCTTCTTTTTATAACAGTCTGCAAACGTCTGGGGACTGAGGAGACAAGTTGCTCAAGTTTAGGAATAGGAATGTTGTCCCATTCTTGTCTAATACAGGCTTCTAGTTGCTCAACTGTCTTAGGTCTTCTTTGTCGCATCTTCCTCTTTATGATGCGCCAAATGTTTTCTATGGGTGAAAGATCTGGACTGCAGGCTGGCCATTTCAGTACCTGGATCCTTCTTCTACGCAGCCATGATGTTGTAATTGATGCAGTATGTGGTCTGGCATTGTCATGTTGGAAAATGCAAGGTCTTCCCTGAAAGAGACTACGTCTGGATGGGAGCATATGTTGTTCTAGAACTTGGATATATCTTTCAGCATTGATGGTGCCTTTCCGGATGTGTAAGCTGCCCATGCCACACGCACTCATGCAACCCCATACCATCAGAGATGCAGGCTTCTGAACTGAGCGCTGATAACAACTTGGGTTGTCCTTGTCCTCTTTAGTCCGGATGACATGGCGTCCCAGTTTTCCAAAAATAACTTCAAATTTTGATTCGTCTGACCACAGAACAGTTTTCCACTTTGCCACAGTCCATTTTAAATGAGCCTTGGCCCAGAGAAAACGCCTGCGCTTCTGGATCATGTTTAGATATGGCTTCTTTTTTGACCTATAGAGTTTTAGCCGGCAACGGTGAATGGCACGGTGGATTGTGTTCACCGACAATGTTTTCTGGAAGTATTCCTGAGCCCATGTTGTGATTTCCATTACAGTAGTATTCCTGTATGTGATGCAGTGCCGTCTAAGTGCCCGAATATCATGGGCATCCAGTATGGTTTTCCGGCCTTGACCCTTACGCACAGAGATTGTTCCAGATTCTCTGAATCTTTGGATGATATTATGCACTGTAGATGATGATAACTTCAAACTCTTTGCAATTTTTCTCTGAGAAACTCCTTTCTGATATTGCTCCACTATTTTTCGCCGCAGCATTGGGGGAATTGGTGATCCTCTTCCCATCTTGACTTCTGAGAGGCACTGCCACTCTGAGAGGCTCTTTTTATACCCAATCATGTTGCCAATTGACCTAATAAGTTGCAAATTGATCCTCCAGCTGTTCCTTATATGTACATTTAACTTTTCCGGCCTCTTATTGCTACCTGTCCCAACTTTTTTGGAATGTGTAGCTCTCATGAAATCCAAAATGAGCCAATATTTGGCATGACATTTCAAAATGTCTCACTTTCAACATTTGATATGTTATCTATATTCTATTGTGAATAAAATATAAGTTTATGATATTTGTAAATTGTTGCATTCCTTTTTTATTCACAATTTGTACAGTGTCCCAACTTTTTTGGAATCGGGTTTGTACATCAACAACAAACTGACTGTTATTAATAACACATTCTCCCATATCCACAGAAATAACCATGATCATACAGTAAACAAGAATGGGAAAGACCTCCTGCAGCTCTGTCGAAGCCTGGGTCTGTATATCATCAACGGTAGGTTACGAGGGGACACTTTAGGGAGATTCACATTTTGCTCACCTCTTGGGAATAGCACAGTTGATTATATGATAACAGACATAGATCCTTCATCTCTCAGATCATTCACTGTTAGAGAACTGACCCCTCTGTCTGATCACAGTCAAATCACTGCGTATCTCAAAAAGACTGAGAATAACATTAACACAAAGCCCAGTAAGCTGTACAACATCAGAAACCCATACAGATGGGCTGAAAACAGTGCTGAAGAATATCAGAAAGCACTTAGCAGCCAAAAAATACAAGCGCTGATAGATAACTTCCTAAATAACACCTATGCTCACACTAATGAAGGGGTCAATCTGGCTGTCAAAGATATAAATTACATATTTGAAAAATCAGCAAAACAATCCAAATTGAAAACAAAAAATGGAAAAAATCAAATACTCAAAAATGACAAAAATTGGTTTGATCAGAACTGTCAAACTTTTCGCAAAAAGCTGAGAACATTGTCAAATCAGAAACATAACGATCCAAATAATGCAGAGATCCGCCATCTTTACTGCGAAACACTAAAACAATACAAACACACACTCAGAACCAAAAAAGCACAATACACCCAAAAACAACTGACAATAATCGAGAAGTCCGTGAACACAAACCAATTTTGGGATAATTGGAACAATCTGAAAAAAACTGATCATGAAGAATTGCCAATACAAAACGGAGAAATATGGGAAAGTCATTTCCAAACATTGTTTAATAAAGTACAAACAGACACAAACTGCAAGCAAAACCAAACAATCAACCAATTAGAAAAACTAGAATTAACAATCAAAGATAACCAAAACCCATTAGATTTCCCAATAACTGATAAAGAACTTACAGAAAAAATCAAAAACCTCCAACTCAAAAAAGCATCAGGACCTGATGGGATATTAAATGAAATGATAAAACACACAAGCAGCAAGCTCCAATTAGCCGTTCTAAAACTATTCAATGTGATCCTGAGTGTAGGTTACTTCCCCGACATCTGGAATCAAGGCTTGATAACACCAATCTTTAAAAACGGAGATACATTTGATCCTAACAACTACAGAGGAATCTGTGTGAGCAGCAACCTGGGAAAGTTATTCTGTAGCATAATAAACACTCGACTACTAGACTTCATCACCACACACAATGTACTGAGCAGAAGTCAAATCGGATTTTTACCAAATTACCGTACATCTGATCACATCTATACACTACATACTCTAATTGAAAAACACGTTAACCAAGATAAAGGTAAAATATATGCATGCTTTATTGACTTTAAAAAAGCTTTTGACTCAATTTGGCACCAAGGACTATTCTACAAACTTATTGAAAGTGGAATAGGAGGTAAAACCTATGACCTCATTGTAACGTTGAAACGTAATATTAATATATAATTTAAAGGGAAACAGGTCAATTTAGCTCAAAGGGAATCATTAATGATTGTATAGGGAATTTGAACAGATTCACTGTTTCACGGCGATTCACTGAACAAGCCGTATAACAAACTGCACTGGATACTAAAATCCAAAATATAGTGAAAACACTATTAAATAGCACAGTAGCACAAATCGGCAGATTAAGACATTAACTTATGAGCACAAAACACAAGATACTTCTCTTTTCAATATAAACAAGGCTTTATTTGATCAATCTAAGACATTAAACTAATCTAACACACGCATTCACACATTCACACGTTGCAGAAGAGAGAAAGTAAGGAAAGATGAGTTTAAGAGAATGAAAATATGAAATCCCAAGTTTATAGCAATATGTGCAATTGCATAGACCTTAACAACCATCAATCACTTATTTAAACCTCGCTTTGAGTTTCTCAATAAGTCTAAAATTTGTGTTAAATGCACCAATTCAGCTAAAAGTCTGGAGTTGTTTTACTTGCTTTGCCTTTGTGTTACGGGATTCCCTTCTGTCATCTTCATTGCAGGAAAGGGGGTTTCCCAGGTTGCTGGTTGGTTGGCTGACAGTTCAGTGGTCTTTCGTAGTGACGTCTTGGGCGTTGGCTGACGAATGGTCCGAGTCCGTTGCTAGTTGAAGTTTGAAGCGGGTGCCGTCGGTGCTGGACTTTGCGGCAAACTTAACTTTTGAACACGAAACTCAACGGAAAGAAATGAAACTAAAATAAAAGAATACATGGATGTAAAGAGACTAGGTGGTATTTCTTCTCATCATGGTCACAACTGGCCGCTAGGCCAGAGCACATGGCGCTCAAAGAGCAGCGTCAACACGTGTGGCAAAAGAGAAGAGTTTTAGAGAGGACAAAGAGCATTTTAAGAAGAGTAAGAGATTTTAAGAGAGCATTTTAAGAGTAAGAGAATTTTAAGAGCAAGAGATTTTTAAGAGCAAGAGATTTTAAGAGCAAGAGATTTTTTTTAGCAAGAGATTTTTTTTAGCAAGAGGACGTTTGAGGGTGTCCTGAGGTTTTTAAACTCTGCTTGTGGACACCTCCTAATGCTTGTCTTGACCAATTAGATACTGTTCTGGCTCGGGGTGTTGCTATGTTTCTGCCCCAATCATAAATCATGTTATGTTATCTGGTCCAAATTTTCCAGGCTCTTATAACAATCTTATAACAAGACTATGATACATTTGACAAAGAATTGATTGGAAGAAACGTTTAAAGCATGATTTTTCACACTCACACATACCAAACATGAATATTAATCCTTCAGCTATTCAATAATGATTAAAAAGACATACATAATATTTGATTGAAACATGATAGTCTAATTGTGTGGGTTACATACATGATATGGTTATTTCTATGCAGAGAAATAATTCCTAAGTCCCTTTAAGATGATTTTTGTTGCATATGGAGAAGAGTCTCTGTGACAAAGGAATTCCCGTGTGGTCCTTTGTCTTGTGTGGGGGTAGTCCATCTAAACAAGTCTGTTTCTGTGGTTTTCCAGCGTGGAACCCATGTGATGGTCATCTGGTGACCATTAATCTTGATTACTTGCCCCAAATTTGACAGTCTCCTTAATGAATTGGAATTATCAATAAGTGTTCTTTTGTTTTAATGTTGCAAGCCGTTCTGTGAATGAGTTGGTTAGTTTGCTTGCTTCAGACGGGCTGAGCTAGGAGTCTGATTTATGACGTTTCCTTGGTCTCTCTCTGGAATGTTAGCTCCTCAGGTTTCAATGTTCTGATCGCATCTGAAATTTTGTCTGAGTTAGTCTCTGATATTCTACATATCCCCCCTTGATTGGCGATGTGTCGAGTTGGAGACATCGGCAAGCACTGGGAAAACAAGGGCAGAAGAAGCAGACAAAAACACAGCAAACAACAAGACAACACTTCCATGACCATTACTGTACTGGTGCAGGGCATCACGTTATTTAGGTACAGGCGGTTATTTGAATTAGTCAATATAGTTTAGTAAATTGAATAGTTCAATTTGGAAATTGTTGTTCTAATTCGGTTCAATACTCCGATTCTTCGATCAAGTTTTGTGATTAAATTTGTTTGTTCCTTTTTAGTTGTCTTAACTTAATGTTCACCTTTAGTTTCTGATGACATCATTTGTGGTGAAATGAATTGACCTATCGTGCGTGGAGCTCTCTGGCTTCCATTCAGTTTAGAGTGGCTTGCGGATATTAGGTGTGGCGCGTCAATCCTAATATCAGACCTTTGACCCTTGCAGGGTGTCTAGGTGTTTCACCTACTAGAGAAAGAGGGTAAGGAAAAGGATAGGTAAAAGAAGAACAAAACAAAACAAAGCTGCTGTGGGTTTTCCTAGCATGGTTTGCAACTACTGTTGAGCTAGGATGTCATGTGCAGCTAGGGAGTCATGTACCTTAACTTAGTGTCAGGTGTTCTACCTATTGTGACGATAGCTGCATGTTTCTTCATGGTGGTGTATGTAACTTTGTTACGCTAAAATTTAGATATTCTACTTGTGGGAAGAATATGTTTGTTGAGTGTGTTATCAGTAGATGTGGTTACCTCTGGGTGTAAGTAACTTTGTGTGTGTTAATGGTGTAGTGTAGGTGTGGTCAGATCTGTTTCAGTCTGTGTTGTCTCCCCCCTTTTCGGGTATGTCAGTGAAGACGGGCTCTCTGCATCCTTGGCTTGGATGAGGGCGTGTCCCTGATCTAATGGGGGTCAGTCCAGAGAGGCAGGAAGTTCTTTAGCAGACAGTCGGAGGTAGTTTGGCATGACTGTGTGAAGCTGGGATGCAAACTTCGTCTCCTATGTTGCATTCCTATGTTGCCTTCTGGATGTGGCAGACTTTCTGACCTTCTGTGCTTTGGTGGTTACTGTTGCACAGACAGGAATATGGTTCTTGAAGTTGGAGTTCATTTAGCAGTTTGCTAGTGAGTGATGAGTGAGTGAGGTGATGTTCTCTGGTACCTCAGTTTCATCAACGGCTGGCCGTGAGAGACTTGCTCATTCTGGGTGGTTGTTGAACAGGTGCTCGTCATCTCTGATATAGTGGTGTACCATGTGATCACCGGCCTTCCGTTCTGTCGCTGGTCACAGCGAGCATGACTCAATTTTGTAGTCATCCGTGTTCAGCTTATCTTGAAGGAACTCGTTCAGTTGTCTCATGACTTGTTCCATGTCTTCTGACGGTAAGCTGTATTGTTCTTGAGCATACTCAGCACTGTGCATGTCTGAGTGATGCTGAGGTGGGTTTCGTTGTCGCTTACCCACACGAGTTGCTCTTGGATGAGTCAGGCGATTACCTTTGGATGTCTGGTTAGGTTTCCAGTTGTTCTCATCTTTTGGGTTTCTCGAGAAGCGTGGCTGGTCCCATGGATTTTTCCAGCGGTTGGGCTGATAGCTGTCGTGGACATGGGGGTCACGTTCTCTGTGCTCTTGATGGAGGACTCTGGTGTTGTGATGCAACTGGGTGTCGTCCAGTGCAAGGCTTGAGTCTTTGTTGACAGAGTTCAAGAGTGTAGATGTTTTGTTACCTTTCTTTGAGGCCATCTTCTGCTTGTTGTAGGCCTTCTGTGTTAGGTCACGCAACTGTTGGATGGTCATGGAGCGTGGACAGGCCATGACGCCTAGATGGTGGCTGACTCCAGGGTGCAGATTTCTAAGGAAGAGGCTTTTGAAGTTCACATCCTCTTCAAGGTCAGGTTCATTGTGTGCACCAAAGTAGGCTTGTCGGAGTCGGTTGTAGTAAGCTTGTGGAGCCTCTTGTCGACCTTGTTTGGTTTCTAAGGCAGTTAACAGTCCATTTTCCGAGTCAGGGTCGGAAAACTCTTTAATCAGGACCTCACGAAGTAGCTGGTAGTCTGACTTCGTTCGACTGGGCTGTCGATCTAGGAAGTTTCGTACCTCGGAACTGGACGTGGCTCTAAGGAGGTATAACCTGTCTCTGTCAGTCACATGAGGTCTCATTTCTAGATAAAAGTCAATATCTTGCAGATGGGCCTGGATGGTGTGGCCCTCTGTGGAGTTCAGGTTGAACTTGCTGATGTTCTTAGACAGCTTGTCGAGGTCTTTGATGGTCATCCCATGTGCAGCTCCGAGGTCTGCTTGGATGGGAGGTTTTCTTTCATTTACAGGAAAGAGTTCTGTAGCGAAGGCAGTTGAGGTTTTGGGTTGTGGCCCTTCACTTCTTTCGATGTATACCAGTTCTTGGATGTGGGGCTCTGCTCTGTTCAGCAGAGGTGAGGCTGAGTGATGTTTCTCTCGCCTTGGCTCTTGTTTCTGCTCATAAGCATGTTTCAGTTCTTTTCTGACCATGTAGAGCTGATCGTTGTTATCGTCTAGCTGTTGGGTCAGATTGTCTATTTCCGTTCTGTACCTTTCAAGGTGGTCTTTCAAGGCACCGATTTCAGCATTCTTGTCACTGATGTCATTCTTGGCTTTCTCTAGTAGCTGTTCGGCATACTGGAGTCTGTTTTCCAGGTCTTCCTGGGCAGCCTTTGCATGTTGTTGATCGAGCTGAGCTGCTGTCAGGGTTGCTTGTAGCTCCTTAACTTGTTCCGTTGTTTCCTGCTCCCTCTCGTTGGGTGCTTGAAGTTGATCTTGAACTTTCACTTCCAGCTTGTCTATGCGGCGTTGAGCACGTGTCAGTTCCTCTTGCAGGTGGGTGACGTGCTTGTCGCTCAGTTTCAGCTGGGTTGTGAAGGCATAGCTTAGGGAGCTGGTGATTTTAACTAGCTCCTCGTGGTTGTTGTTCTGGCTTGAATCTTGTGTCAGGAATCTTCTCAGAATTAGGATTATTATTAAAAATAATAACAGTTCAAACGTCTTGGGGGTGAGGCTGTCTGTCGTGCCTCTCAGCCAAGTGTTCACATCTTCCCCTTGGGCAAAGTGGTCTGCAGTCTGCGGCATGTTGGCACGCTGGGGAGAAGAGAGACTGACACAGATCTGTGTGGAATACAAGCCTATGTGTGGTGCGACAACTAAGTGTTGTGTCAGTGATTTTGAACCACTAGTGAAATGTGGTGATGACTGTGTTGGTCTCAGGGTATCTAGGTAGACTAGAGATGTGAAGACTTCGTCACTCTAATGAGGAAGAGGGAAAAGAGAGAAACAGGTGAAAACAAATTCAATTAAAAAAAACAATTCCCTTTTTTTTTTCAATGAAGAAAATTCTTTTTTTTTTCTTTCAATTAAAATGTTATCATCAAGGAGGCAAACAATATTATTAAATCTCTGTTTTAGACAAATGAATATAATAATAATTTTATATCTCTTTCCTTAGTCTGACAGGATTGACAACCGTACACCTTACAGTTGGACCGCTCACCAGGGAGGCTGCGAAGGCAACGATTGCTCAAAACTTCTCTATTAAATTGATCTCAGCGTTTGGATGAGATGTTAAAATTTGGATTGCGTTTTCAAATGTGGGGAGGCTAGGAAGAACGAAAGAGGGTTTTATTACAATCAAATTCATAAAGATGAGTCATCTTTTTTTTTACAAGATTGTGTATCTCATTCACTTAGAATTGATTGATGGTTCTTACAGACAGGTCCCTACAAATGTGACAAGTGAAGAGGAAAGAAAGCAAGATAGAACAGGAGAGAAGAGAAAAAAAAAAAACAGCAAGTTGAGTGGATCAGGTCCACTAGCAAGCAGTTATGCCTGACTACGAGTAGTGTATTGTTTTCAGTTGTTACACAACTATCAACAAAAATAAATTTTGTGTGAAAGAGATTTGTCTCTTTAATTTATTTGAACTCGTAGTGAGGGATAACAATGTCTCCTATTAAGGCTCAGGTCGTTCCCAAGCTAGGATACACAAAGGAAAGACGATGGTAAGCACAAGTAAAATAAAAAGGTAATAAATGGTAAAATAAACAAAAAAAACTTTAATTAAATAAAGGAGGAAATCAGTAAATAAAAATAGTGGCTAAGTTTATAACAAAAACAGGAAGAACGAAGGGGTAAAACGCAATAAAGTAATGAGTGAATCTAAGTCCGAATAGAATCTGATAATATGGGTAATAAATCAATTAGGTAGAATAAGTTTACTTAAACTTTCCAAGTTCAAGACTTATTTGTTCCTAAAATGATTGGACCCAGAAGAGAATACTAGAAGTAATGATCATATGAAATGACCTGAGGGGAAATTTGAATGATTCCAAATAAATTTAATGTTTTAATTAAAATTTGGCACAATTAATAATTGTGAACTCGTATTTCCCTTCCTAGTAAAAATACAAATAAGTGGTAAGAAGTGAGAAATTAGAGAAATAAGAAAGAGAAAGACCAACAAGTGTATTAGTTGAGATGTTTAAAGGGTTAAACCACTTTAGCTTTTCAAACACACACTATATTCAACCACTGGATTTCAATGCTAACGGCTAACCTTTGAGGATAATGCCTTTAGCATATACTTCACTGTAAACACAACCTTTTCATTAGCTTAGCAACAGCATGGAGTTTTGTTTACAGTAGCGTCGAAGTGCTCAGTTCAAAGTTGCTCCGGAAGTAGGTTAAGACTTCCGTGTCACTATCGTCACTGTGGCAACCAAAACAAACTCTAGTAGACTAAGTTAGCATCTTTGCATTGCAAGTACAGTTAACGTATGTTACATGAAATGTAAGCGCATCTCAACACTGTACAAATAACAACACCGCTTGTAGTTGGCTCTGCGATGTGGCACTTAAATTCTCCGTTCGTTCAGAGTTTGATTAAACTTTATTCAAATAGCAGCTTGGTGCTGTGGTTGAGGGAAACGGTGATAACGATCATAAAAGCCCGTGCCAGTTTCTCTGGCCACGTAAACACAACAGGTTTTCTTCGCTGTTGGTTCAAGTTAAACTTTATTTGATCAAGCCCAAACTCCCGTTCAAATCTCTCGGACACGCTCAGTGTTGCGCGAGATTAAATTAACTTAAGTTAGTGAACAGTGTAACATTACAGGCAAGCATTATTCTGTAATGTTTACCCAGGGAGGCAAATAGCATAGATGATTTTACAGTGGAACACGCACTTAATCAAACTATGAAAAAGCAGGCTTTGATAAATAGATTTGAGGAACACGCTCAAAACTATTATACACCGATTTATTCCCGTTTACTCGCTGCAGTTTAGCTCGTTCAGTAACAGTTAACTGAGATTCGAGAGTAACGTTATAGCTATTGAATGATCTGGAACTCGCAGGGCATCAATTCAGCTTTAACACAAGGTATTACAGAAAAGAGGAACACGCTCAATTTATACCTTATCGTACGATCTCAGATAACTAAGTTCACTTACTGCAGTTTGAGAAAATCTTTGCTCCAGTTACAGACTTCTCTGTGCTCATTCATTCAAACAAGCGGGGCGCGCGCAGCTGACGTCACACGCACACACTATAGTCTCCGCTCAGAAGCGTCTCTCATCCGCGGCAATAGAAAAGATTAAATAACTCGGTTTATGCTCACAATTTAGATTTATCTGCCCGCATCCTCCACCAATGTAACGTTGAAACGTAATATTAATATATAATTTAAAGGGAAACAGGTCAATTTAGCTCAAAGGGAATCATTAATGATTGTATAGGGAATTTGAACAGATTCACTGTTTCACGGCGATTCACTGAACAAGCCGTATAACAAACTGCACTGGATACTAAAATCCAAAATATAGTGAAAACACTATTAAATAGCACAGTAGCACAAATCGGCAGATTAAGACATTAACTTATGAGCACAAAACACAAGATACTTCTCTTTTCAATATAAACAAGGCTTTATTTGATCAATCTAAGACATTAAACTAATCTAACACACGCATTCACACATTCACACGTTGCAGAAGAGAGAAAGTAAGGAAAGATGAGTTTAAGAGAATGAAAATATGAAATCCCAAGTTTATAGCAATATGTGCAATTGCATAGACCTTAACAACCATCAATCACTTATTTAAACCTCGCTTTGAGTTTCTCAATAAGTCTAAAATTTGTGTTAAATGCACCAATTCAGCTAAAAGTCTGGAGTTGTTTTACTTGCTTTGCCTTTGTGTTACGGGATTCCCTTCTGTCATCTTCATTGCAGGAAAGGGGGTTTCCCAGGTTGCTGGTTGGTTGGCTGACAGTTCAGTGGTCTTTCGTAGTGACGTCTTGGGCGTTGGCTGACGAATGGTCCGAGTCCGTTGCTAGTTGAAGTTTGAAGCGGGTGCCGTCGGTGCTGGACTTTGCGGCAAACTTAACTTTTGAACACGAAACTCAACGGAAAGAAATGAAACTAAAATAAAAGAATACATGGATGTAAAGAGACTAGGTGGTATTTCTTCTCATCATGGTCACAACTGGCCGCTAGGCCAGAGCACATGGCGCTCAAAGAGCAGCGTCAACACGTGTGGCAAAAGAGAAGAGTTTTAGAGAGGACAAAGAGCATTTTAAGAAGAGTAAGAGATTTTAAGAGAGCATTTTAAGAGTAAGAGAATTTTAAGAGCAAGAGATTTTTAAGAGCAAGAGATTTTAAGAGCAAGAGATTTTTTTTAGCAAGAGATTTTTTTTAGCAAGAGGACGTTTGAGGGTGTCCTGAGGTTTTTAAACTCTGCTTGTGGACACCTCCTAATGCTTGTCTTGACCAATTAGATACTGTTCTGGCTCGGGGTGTTGCTATGTTTCTGCCCCAATCATAAATCATGTTATGTTATCTGGTCCAAATTTTCCAGGCTCTTATAACAATCTTATAACAAGACTATGATACATTTGACAAAGAATTGATTGGAAGAAACGTTTAAAGCATGATTTTTCACACTCACACATACCAAACATGAATATTAATCCTTCAGCTATTCAATAATGATTAAAAAGACATACATAATATTTGATTGAAACATGATAGTCTAATTGTGTGGGTTACATACATGATATGGTTATTTCTATGCAGAGAAATAATTCCTAAGTCCCTTTAAGATGATTTTTGTTGCATATGGAGAAGAGTCTCTGTGACAAAGGAATTCCCGTGTGGTCCTTTGTCTTGTGTGGGGGTAGTCCATCTAAACAAGTCTGTTTCTGTGGTTTTCCAGCGTGGAACCCATGTGATGGTCATCTGGTGACCATTAATCTTGATTACTTGCCCCAAATTTGACAGTCTCCTTAATGAATTGGAATTATCAATAAGTGTTCTTTTGTTTTAATGTTGCAAGCCGTTCTGTGAATGAGTTGGTTAGTTTGCTTGCTTCAGACGGGCTGAGCTAGGAGTCTGATTTATGACGTTTCCTTGGTCTCTCTCTGGAATGTTAGCTCCTCAGGTTTCAATGTTCTGATCGCATCTGAAATTTTGTCTGAGTTAGTCTCTGATATTCTACATCATCAAATCAATGTACACTGAAAGTAAATGTGGCGTAAAAATCAACACCAAACGTACAAGGTATCTCTCCCAGGAGCGTGGAGTGAGACAGGGCTGCTGCTTAAGCCCAACATTATTTAACATCTATATAAATGAACTGGCGCTCAGTCTGGAGCGATCTGCAGCTCCTGGCCTCACTCTACACGACTCAGAGATCAAATGCCTGCTGTATGCAGATGATCTGGTTCTGCTGTCTCCCACTCAACATGGTCTACAGCAGAACCTGGACCTGCTGGAGCAATACTGCCAGACCTGGGCCCTGACAGTCAACCTGAAGAAAACCAACATTATGATCTTTCAGAAGAGACCCAGATCCCAAGGAACACAACACACATTTTCATTAGGCACGAACCAGATAGCACAGACGTCACACTACAACTACCTGGGTTTGAAAATCACATCCACTGGAAACTTTAATCATGCTGTGAATGAACTGAGAGATAAAGCACGCAGGGCCTTCTACGCCATAAAACGGCAATGTCCTATAGAAATCCCTATTAGAATTTGGCTGAAAATATTAGAATCAGTAATTGAGCCCATTGCACTATATGGCAGTGAGGTGTGGGGTCCGCTGACAAACCCAAGTCAAGATCTCACTAAATGGGAAAAACACCCGATTGAGACTCTGCATGCAGAACTCTGTAAAAATATACTACACGTGCACCGGCACACAACAAATAACGCATGCAGGGCAGAATTAGGCAAATATCCTCTAATCATAAAGATACAAAAAAGGGCTATTAAATTCTGGAAACATCTGAAGCTCAGTGACCCCCAATCATACCATTATAAAGCCCTGCAATACCAAGAGATGAGCAAAGAAAACAAGCCCTTCCTCCATCTGATCCAGAGCTTCAGTCCCGATGCCTCACTAACATCTACTGATGCTCTGACTCACAACATCAGAACCAATCAGATCACTGCACAAATCAAACAGAGTTACATCACTCATTGGCAAACCCAAACTCAACAACAGAGTAAAATGCAATGCTATCTGTCCCTAAAGAGAGAGTACAGTATGGCAGAGTACCTGTACACAGTGTCAGATAAGAAACTGAGAAGCACGTTGACCAGATACAGACTCAGCGGACACAAGCTGATGATAGAGACGGGCAGACACAGACAAACATGGCTGCCCCCCGAGCAGAGATTGTGTTCACACTGTGATCTGAATCAGACGGAAACAGAACTGCACTTCCTAACAGAATGCTCCAAATACACAGATATACGGACAGTGTTCTACAACAAAATACAGCAGATCCATCCCACATTTCAAACTCTTCCAGACCAGGAGAAACTAGCGTATCTGCTCGGAGAACACAAGAGCTGCTGTGTGTTTGCTGCTCAATATGTGTCTCTCTGTCAGCACAGAAGAGAAGACGCTCCACCTGCCCTGAGCTGATGCTCCCAGCACATCTACATTATATTAAACCATATTACTCTGTTATATTACTTACATGTACATTTTGCTTCTGTAAATCTAATCCCTTATTTTTATTTTTTTCTAGTTTATATACTTGCATACATTAA
>JALXFT010003010.1:0-23965 GCA_023376895.1 Aspiorhynchus laticeps | reverse complement strand
ACTATATTAACAACGAACTAAAATGAATACCTGAAAAAGGGGAGAAGATTAAACACATTCACTCAACGATGTTTCTCCACTGCAAACTTTATGTGTAATGGAGAAATACCGCGAGCGCTCCCCCTAGTGTTCAACAAGGCCTGACTAATAGATTGCCCACCTTATTGTGCCAAACTAATTGATCACCTATTAACCCAAAAATATCTAGATAACACATCTGCATTCCATAAACATTCTAAACAAATTCAACATATCCTGACAATTGAACACCTTCAATATTTTACAGACTCATGAACCTTAGTCTAATCACTGAAATATAATTATACATACATTTTTCACTCTGTCACACTAGGGAAAAATATGTAATCAACTGCAAAAACCTTCTGCTGTCTAAAACAGGAATTTACAAAGATGTATGTCACATAATAGCCCCCTTCTATCTTCTCACCACTACACTATGCATTGTGGTACATTCAGTTATATATGTTTAAGATTAAGATTATTTTTTATTTGTCACATACACAAATACATAGAGAGTATATAACCAGTAGTGAAATGTATTCTCTGCATTTAACCCATCCTATGTGAACACACACCCGGAGCAGTGGGCAGCCATGTTACAGCGCCCGGGGAGCAGTTGGGGGTTCAGTGCCTTGCTCAAGGACACCTCAGTCGTGGTATTGAAGGAGGATATTCCCCCCACCAACAATCCCTGCCGGACCTGAGATTCGAACCCACAACCTTCCGCTTACAAGTCCGACTCGCTATCCATTAGGCCACGACTGCCCCCTATATAACCCATTATATTATGTTTTTGGTGCATTTAATATCTTGGTCCTTTAGAATCGTATGTATGGAAAAAGTCTCCATCTTTTGACTGGGCTCACAATAACAATTGAATTACACAATATTTGACCTATTTTCTTAAAATTGTACTGTACTAAATTTTAGTACTTTTTTTTAGTATATTTTAAAATCTTTTTTCTTTCTTTTTTGTATTTTTCTTTTAAAAATCATTACCTATGTCAATGACAGAAAACAGCTGTTCAAGCTAGTAAAGGTGGGGTGGGCGGAGAGGCAAACAATAGCAAGCCAGCTTGATGAGATAAGTTCCCAGCCTCCCTGCAAATCACTCTCCAAAGCCACAAGTCCTCCTGTGCACAGGCAGACAAGCCTTTAAACAGAAGATGTCTTGTTTTTGCAGCTCCAGCTCGACCACAGTTCACACTTCAGACAAATAACTATAACAAAAGCTATTGTGAGAAAATAAGACATAAATATGAAATTTATATTCAGAACATTCTTTAGCATCAGAAAAAAATAAAATGTTTTTGTTCTCTTTTATTTGGTTTGATATCCCTGAAGTAACAAATTGTTATCTTATATCGTGTTTAATGTTACAGAGATATATCGTGCCATTTTGTTTATAGGTTTTCTTTCATTGCTTCCTACTTCCTCATGTATGTTCTGATGTGGTGTGTGTCTGTACGTCAGTTCATCACTCTTTCATGTGACACTGACATGGTGCTGCTCATCCCCCTCTTCTTTACACTCTTTCTTGAGGTAAAATCTCACGGTAAGTCACAATTTAAATTTTTTAAATGAACTTTTATCTCATATCAAGTGTCTGTTCTCCTAGGCTTTAGACACATTTTTGTCTTTAATATTTGCTCCATTATCTGTCAGAAGTGCTTATTTTAGGTACTACCAACATTTACAAAATAGTACAAGGGTTGGGGTTAACCCTAACCCTAACCCTACTATTTAAAATAGTATTTAAAGCCCAAATAACAACTGCAAAACATTTAACAATTATTGACAAAATACGCACAGCTATACTTGGCATATCAAGCAATTTGTGAAAAAGGGGATGTGCTGATGCGGGAAAAAAATGAGATGGGAAGAAAGCTATATTTCAGTGCTTAAGCATTTACATTATTTTAAAATGCATACATGTGTATTTGTGTTACAGTATATCTAAACATTGTGCTGTATGTTCCTCAGTTGGTATGTTACAGTTGTTTTAGTCGTTTAAGCAGTGCGTAAACACAAAAGCAAAAGCCAATGTTATTTTTAGGTGGATGACTTTCTTTGTGGGTTGCAGTTTTCTTCTAGCTGCATGCATGAATTAGATGCACGTCGTCAGAAATACCTTGTAAAAGGTGATATGCCACAGCACCAAAGAGTTTTTGGATTTCCTCTGAACCTCTGGCTTGTTCTTATCAACCAGTGGTTTTCAACCTTTGACTTGAAGGCCACCCATTGTCCAACACAACATTCAAGGGCCCTATTATTGGCTATTTTCTCTGGTATTTCGGTTTTATGCATGACAATGTTGCTTGTTTTTACAAGTTTAACATGAATAATTAGATATGTTTAATTTTGTGATAAGATTCAAGTTTTGTTTTGTTTGTTATTATTCATTAACACTTCTTGATTTAATTGTGTTTTTAGTACATTAATTTACTTTTTTAAATTATATAAATAATTTGAAGTAATCTTTTGGCGGAGGCCCCCAGTAGGCCCCTGGTTGAAAACCACTTCTCTATTATGGTCAAAGCAAGTTACTTTTGTTCACGTTAGTTCAGTGATGTCAATGGGCATCTTGTTTTAAAACATGAGCCTTTATAATGTAATATTTTACATTATATATTGTTTTATTCTGACCAAGGAATTGTCCTTGTGTTCAGCAGCTTATATTTGATGTATTGCTATCTGAAGATTTACTGTATTTCTGCTACAGCTTTCTCTGATCAGTTTTGGCTGACAGCGTCTCCAGCATCAGTTCAGAAAGACTCAAGCACAGCACAGATGAGACATGATGCACGAGACGCACCGTCTGGTTTGAATAAGAGTAAGGGGTTATTTTTGTACTGTAAATTATTACAGTAAAATCTCACCGTTTAGCACTGAGTGTCATTTAACTATTCTATTAAGCATGACCATAATCTCTACTATCACATGACTGTGTGTGTTTGCAGATGAGCAGCCGGACATTAGAATCAGCCATGATTCTGAAAACGGTGAATTTAGAATTCTCTGTGAAATACCAGGATCAGATAACGGTGGTTATACTTGTTTTCTTTCTCTTGGAGATGAATTTCCACAATTTAAAAAGATTCAATCTCATGAACTGTCAGGAAAAACACTGTGTCGTTTCACAGTCTTGGAATATGAATTTTCATATAATCTGAAGTCAGTCGAAAATAAAGTAGTGAGCTGCAGTTATTCTCCAAAAAACTCACCATCCATACGATCATACAGTGACAAGTTCAACCTAACAGGTTTGTAATGTTAGTGTTATTGTCATATTTTCACAATACATGCTAATTAATTCAATGTTTTTAATGTAGATTTTTTTCCCTCTATAGCTTTTTTTCCTGTGCAAATTCAGTCACCAACAACAACAAAGGGAACATTATGTAAGTTCATCTGATATTTAGGATTGTTCTTTTTTGTGATGATTATTTTGTAACATGGCAAAATGTTCTTTGCAGATTCAACACCAACTTTCTCTATAAATGCTACAACAACAGAGCCAAAAGGTGAGAGAACTAAACATGACACAACAATTGTGATGATTTCTTCTTTACCAACAACTTAATGAATAGTAAGTTCTTAATATTTCAGCAGCTCTGACTACAGAATCCAGTACTTCTTATGAGACCACAATAAATACTATGACTGGTGAGCACCTTTTTTAATATTAAGATTGAATTTTATGATTATGAATTCTGCAATAACTAAATAGCATTTAAATGGATTATGACAGAACCATTCTCAAGGTAAAATCCAGCCCTCGGGACACATGTGTTGTAGTTCTGATGAGATGTTTTTCCATGCATTCATGAGGATCTGAAACACTAAGTTTCATTCTGTAGTTGCCCTCAGAATTGAGGAACAGTTTGAAGAATCAGCCACAATCCTAATGACATTAAAGACTTTTGACATTTTGTAATATAGCACTTAAAAAAAATCTATAAATAAATAAGGTAATATAATATTCTGGTTTAGAATAGGTAAACACAGTTCAAGAGGTAAAACAAATACATATTAAATAGATTTGAGGATGTAAACTTTAAGGAAGTAGATCAATATTTGGTCATTCTGAGGTGAGGTTTTCTGATATGACTCATATTGTTCTCAAAACTATGAAATATCACACAATGGGCTTATTATTAAAGTTAGCAAGATTATGATTATTCATGAAAAATATAATTACTTGGAGATGGTTAAAGTCAATAAGTATATGAACTAAATCAGTGAGAAAATAAGAAATAATTGTATTTAATAATTGTTTGATGTACTGAATTGCTACATTGTAGAAACTACTCATACTTCACAACTTCTCAGTGTCATATGGAGCACGACAGCGGGTGAGTTACTGCACTAAACTTGTGAGTTACTGCACTACAGTGAAGGTTGTTGTTGGAGCAGATGCTGTTGTTAAAGTTACACTATGTAACTTTTTTGCTCAAAATTTATACAATTGATATAATGAGCAAGTATGTCATGAATCCATCTTCCAAAACATGTTTTAGTCTTATCCTGAATCACTATGATACACTTATAATAAGTGTTTATATTTGGACTATTTTAGAGGCCAGCTGCGGCAGAGAAGCCCATTACCTGCATGACTTGTCATATACAGGTGCATCTCAACAAATTTGAATATTGTGAAAAAGTTCTTTTTTTGTAACTTATTTCAAAAAGTGAAACTTTCATATATTCTAGATTCATTACATGTAAAGTAAAACATTTCAAAAGTTTTTTGAGTGGTCCAGAAGAAAATCATTGACACCCTCCACAAAGAGGGTAAGTCACAGAAGGGCATTACTGAAAGTGGTGGCTGTTCACAGAGTGCTGTATCAAAGCATATTGAATGCAAAGTTGACTGGAAGGAAGAAATTGGGTTGGAAAAGGTGCACAAGCAACAGGGATGACTGCAAGCTTGAGAATACTGTCAAGCAAAGCCGATTCAAACACTTGGGAGAGCTTCATAAAGAGTGAACTGAAGCTGGAGTCAGTGCATCAAGAGTCACCACACTCAGACGTCTTCAGGAAAAGGGCTACCAAGCCACTTCTGAAACAGAAACAACGTCAGAAGCATCTTACCTAGGCTAAGGAGAAAAAGAAAAAGAATTTACAATTATGCATTTAGCAGACGCTTTTATCCAAAGCGACTTACAGTGCATTCAGGCTATACATTTTTTTTGTCAGTATGTATGTGTGTCCCCTGGGAATTGAACCCACAACCTTTTGCGCTGCTAACGCAATGCTCTATCACTGAGCCACAGGAACACATTTTGCATTTCATTTGGAAATCAAGGTCTGGAGTCTGGAGGAAGAGTGGAGAGGCACAGAATCCAGTCTGCTTGAAGTCCAGTGTGAAGTTTCCGAAGTCAGTGATGATTTGGGGTGCCGTGACGTCTGCTGGTGTTGGTCCATTGTGTTTTATCAAGTCCAAAGTCAATGCAGCCGTCTACCAGGAGATTTTAGAGCACTTTATGCTTCCATCTGCTGACAAGCTTTATGGAGATGCTGATTTCCTTTTCCAGCAGGACTTTAGCACCTGCCCACAGTGCCAAAACCACTTCCAAGTGCTTTGCTGACCATGATATTACTGTGCTTGTTTGGCCAGCCAACATGCCTGACCTGAACCTCATATGGAATCTATGGGATATTTTCAAGAGAAAGATGAGAAACAGTGGATCTAACAATCCAGACGAGCTGAAGGCTCAATAGTGCCTCAGCAGTGCCACAGGCTGATCGCTTCCATGCCACACCTCACTGATGCTGGAGTTTGTGCTAAAGGAGCCCGATCAAGTATTGAGTGCATAAATTAACATTTTAAACATAACTTTATATGACTTGAACTTTTCTGTCATGCAAATCCTTTTTTTGATTGATCTTAGGAAATATTCTAATATTTTGAGATACTGGATTTTTGACTTTCATGAGCTGTAAGCTCTAATCATCAAAATTAAAACAAAAAAACTTTTGAAATGTTTTACTTTCCAAGCAAAGAATCTAAAATATATGAAAGTTTCACTTTTTGAAATAAGTTACATAAAAAATGATCTTTTCACGATATTCTATTTTTTTTAGATGCACTTGTACATAAACAGAATGAAGTAGCTCCGGCTACAATGCTCTTCCGCAGGACGCATGCAGTTTTGTTTATTCACTGCTAGAATGCCAAAAGTTACATATTGTACCATTAAAGGAATAGTGCACCCAAAAATGAAATTTTGCTGAAAATGTACTCACACTCAAGTCATCTAAAATGTAGATGAGTTTGTTTCGTCTTTATAGAGATTTGAATAAACTTAGCATTACATCACTTGCTCACCAATGGATCCTCTGCAGTGGATGGGTGCCGTCAGAATGAGAGTCCAAACAGCTGATAAAGCATCACAATGAAACACACAACTCAAGTGCATCAATTACCGTAATATCTTATGAAGTAAAAAGCTGATGGCACCCATTCACATGGCAGAGGATACAGTGGTGAGCAAGTGATGTAATGCTAATTTCTGCAAATTTGTTCCATTGAAGAAACAAACTCATCTACATCTTGGATGGCCTGAGGGTGAGTACATTTTCAGCAAATTTCAGCAAAACTATTTCTTTAAGAGATGTCAGAGTGTTCAAGTGTCTCTTCCTTCATTTCAACCTTTTAGTTTCAACTCCTAGTGAAAATGGTGTCCATAAAAAACAAAGAACAAGTACGTAGTATTAACAATAAGTATAAATCAATTAATCACTGCAACTGAAAACTTTGCGAATGGTAATCAATCTGATTTCTTGGTGACACAAAGAAACATGGCTCATCCTGACACTGGCAGCCACCAGCGGAGGGATTTTCCTGACTGGACTCATGGGCATCTGTCTGTGCTGCATGAGTATGTTACCTACACATGTGAATATACAGTAGACTGCCTTTTAATATCCAGTTTGCAGAACAGCACATTAATGCACTCGTATTATATATTTTACCAGGACTGCAAACAAGGAAGAAGAGGTGAGACTTTTCTAGTGCACATGCTGTTAGTGTTAAAAGCATAAAAATATAAATAATTTTTGTTTCTTATTATTTTAAGCCCTGTGAATACTTCTGTAGCAGCCCAGACCCCAGGTAAATCATAATCATTTATACTAATTATTATATCATGCATATGAGCAGGTTATGTTCATAAGTTTAATGAGAAAAAATAAAGTATTGTGATAGTATATCATTATAAAATGTATTTCTAATGTATCAGATGATATTGATGCCAGCGAGGAACGTTCTGAAGAAAATGGGGTGAGTATATAAAGGCCTGTGACAGAGACTTTCCAATGTTTACATCCACCACCTTATGTATTTATTGATTTGCTTCTCTTTCATTTATTCACATATTGTATATTTATCTACATTCTTTGCTCTACAGATGAAACTGAACCACGTGTACTGCACCATCCCTGATGTCACTGCAGACACTCATGCGTTATACAGTCTGGCACAAATGCCAAACCATCCTCTGCCAGTTTAATTTTTCTTTCATTATATTATAATTGTTAAACTAATTGACATTAAAAGAGAATGTGGATGTTTCAATCAAACTATTTTGTTTTTCTAATAATCAAAAACAAAAAGCAATGCCAGAAAAAGTGATGTCAGATATTGTTGGTCTATTAATGGCATGAATGTTTTAACTTCATCACTGCTGTACATTACACTTACACACACACACACACACACACACACACACACACACACACACGTTTGTGGTCAGTATGTAGGATACACTACTGTACATACATACCCAGCCTCTCACTTCTCCCCTAAACTTTTCTTTGCATCTCCTAACGGTGAGAATCTGTCATTTAAAACGAACATTTTAACCACATGGTTTTAGTCATTACATGCTTGAATTTGTGCATTGTTGCTCTTTGTTAAAGCCAAAGGACATTAAACGTTATTTCATTACTCGAACATTACAAAGAAGCAGTTTTTTTTTCCTCAAAGTGAAGCTGTTGGTCAATGAACAATATAACTATTCAAACAGAAACACAGAATATGTACAAAAGCTTTACATTTGCATTTAATCATACAAAATATCACATTATTAGAATAAAAATAGCCCCTCCCCCAAATAAAAAAATGTAGTATTATATATTCACCCTTTCTATCACTCCACTTCAGGTGACTGTGTTTATATTTATATATTTGTGACCCTGGATCACAAAACCAGTCATAAGTAGCAAAGGTATATTTGTAGCAATAGCCAACAACACACTGTATGGGTCAAAATTATCGATTTTTCTTTTATGCCAAAAATCATTAGGATATTAAGTAAAGATCATGTTCCATGAAGATATTTTGTACATTTTCTACCGTAAATATATTAAAACTTAATTTTTGATTAGTAATATGCATTGCTAAGGACTTGACTAGGACAACTTTAAAGGTAATTTTCTCAATATTTAGATTCCAGATGTTCAAATAGTTGTATCTCAGCCAAATATTGTCCTTGTTTATTCAGCTTTCAGATGACGTATAAATCTCAATTTTAAAAAATTGACCCTTATGACTGGTTTTGTGGTCCAGGGTCAAATATTCAGCTCATTATAAAGGTTCAGTCTTACTGTAAGTTAGCTCTGTTGTTTTATATATTTTTAAACACTGTATGTTTACATATATTGTGAAAAGTTTTATTTTACCATGTCTGATTAGTATATGTGAAGTTTCACCATGAAATAAGATAGACCTCTTTTTTCTGTCTCCTTTCAAATTTGAATAAACTGTAAGTGTACTGTTTTTTTTTTACCATTATACTTAAGGCCTAGAATTGCAGTGTAACAGCACAATTGAGTTAACCAATTCACTAAATGCAATCTGACTTTACTCTGCAAAACTCTGCAAAAGAGGATTTAGCTTGTGCGAAGTTGTGTGAGCAATACAACATGAAAAAAAACAGCTTTTGATTTAAAAACTAATGGAACTAACTGGAAAATTAACACTGCTAACAATGAGTTACTAACTTGTTTGTGGTGACATGTAGTGTAGACTGTAGAATGTCATAGCAGTTTAAAGGCACCACATGTATCTATCTATATATAGGCGGCCTATATATATTTTTATGCAGACCCACAGCTTGCAAGACTATTTTTTTGACAGCCAAATGTTGCATGAATTAAAAGCACAACTTTCCCACTGTGATATCCGTTTCTTGTACAATTATTAAAATCAATCTCTAAAAGACAAAACTGAAATAGTGACACTGCTAGCTGAGTCAATTAAATGAAATACATTTTAAAAATGTAGCCTATATACAATGGTAATGATCTGCATGTAAACAGGTTATCTTGTTGTTGTATTTCCAAACTTTTAGTATATTCTGGCAACTTTGCTTGGGTAGTTGATTTACAATTGTGATATCTAAGCTTGGGAATGAGATCATGTTTTATCTTAAATGCACCTTGTGATGTTTCAACAGCAACCTCTACTGCTGAAGCTTGAACAACTGCCACAGGAACTTGTGAGTGACCTTTAATTTTAAACTAAAACATACCTGAATTACATTGAAGCAATTCAAGTTCAGTAAAGGTTCATGTCATAGCATCTAATGTTGTTAAAGTATGAGTGGTTAGAAAATTATTTTCCTCATTTCCATCTTGTAGTTTTCAATGCCACCACTCCTGGTGAAACTGCTATTGGAAGACCAAAACCAAGTTAGCATTACCAATGATCTGAAATTAATCCGTTAATAACGGAAAACTTTGCATATGGTGATCAATTGATCTGATTTCTTGGTGGCAGAAAGAAATGTCTCATCATGACACCAGCAGGGGATTTTCACTGCAGAGAGCAATATAATGGATGAAGAATGGAGGCCAGAAACAATGCTTTGAAATTAAAACCTTCTTAATGATTTACAACAAACACGCTGCATTCCACTTCATAAGGCATTAATTGATAGACTGGAGTCGTGTGGATTTCTTGTGATCTTTCATTCTGACGGCACCCATTCAATGCAGAGCATCCATTGGTGAGCAAGTGATGTAGTGCTAAATTTATCCAAACCTTTTCCCATGAAGAAACAAATTCATCTACATTTTGGATGGACTGAGGGCGAGTACATTTTCAGGAAATTTTCAGATCCAATCTCTGATCTCTTTTAATTTTTTTTTTTTTAAATGGTTAATTTATATATTATCATCAAGTTGCAAAGTGTTGGCCTGTTTCTTGTTATATAATATATATTACACTGATAATAGAACGCCATATTTACATTTATGCACTTAGCAGATGCTTTTATCCAAAGTGACTTACAGTGCATTCAGACTATACATTTTTTTATCAGTATGTGTGTTCCCTGGGAATTGAACCCACAACCTTTTGCACTGCTAATGCAATGCTCTACCACTAAGACACAGGAACACCATATTGCATATGTTAGTATTTTATTAAGTTTAGTCTTATTATCTACACTTTCGCCTACATAAAAAGTATATAATAAGGTTTCCTGTGGTCTGATGTACCACTTCCTAATTCACCATTCACCATTGTTTGAGTTGTGTGAGTCTCTTTTCTCACACTTGCTGTAATGGAGTTGTTTACCTTCATAATTTTTTCTAAAAAACTAATATTCACATTTGTATTCATGTTTTGATAAAGTTTCATTGTCTCGAATATGTCCGCGTTTGATTGGTAAATAGAAGATTTAATCACACAAAGTACAAAATGATTACAAAAATGTAAAGGTCTTATTTGTATGAATTAAAGTCTCAGCCAGAATTGACCTCGTCACAGATCATAAGCATCATTCATATTATAATGTAAAATAGAAAACAAAATACTGTGATATTACTGTATGCATAAAATAAAGAGGTAAAAACTGTCCAAGTGACTCATAAGGTTTAACATATCAGGCAATGGACAACCTGTAAGTATCAGGCAATGTCAAAATCAAATTTTTTTAGGCCTAGAAAATTCATGCAAATTAGTAAAATGTATTTAGTAAATATATATATATTCTAGTTGTCTAGTTGTAAAAGTAACTCAAAGCTGAGTTCATCATGTCAGCTCTCAGTCACTGGATCTCAGATCAGTATTTGGTCTGGAGGTCAGAGTTCATCTGTGAGAATAACCTGCTTCTACACTGAATTTGTTACAATTCTGATCATTTGTCTCAGCAGTTTCACCACCATCATGAACCACCACTGAACAAACTACAACAGCAATGAAAACCTGTGAGTAATTGAGTTTGTAAATCAAAAAGGCATTATTCTTACTCCACCTTTAATGTCCTCAAAACGACTATCATTCAAGCTCATGGTCACTAGTTGAACATTTACTACTGTACATCACTGCAGATTTCACAATGTTCTTTTCCATATCTGAAACAACAAAATACAGTAAATTATTATTTTTTTTTTGTAGATGTCCAATCCAAGACAAAGTGGCCAAGCATGACAAAGAAAACCATAAGTTCATCCACTCTTCCTTAATGGTGAAAATCACTGTGTAAAATTATTTTGTTGGATTCAAAAGTAATATTCAAAAATATAGCATTGATTCACTTTCAAAGTTTATTTGTACATGGTAAAGCGCTGTAAGCACTCCAAACCACATTTATTCACATAGATGTGATTGCATTCTTAGCTCTGCTTACATAAGCACACATACATTGTACAGTATGTGCGAATGCTTCTTTAATGTTCCACAATACAAAAAAAAAATAAAAATAATTAGTTTTTTTTGTATCTATCCTCCACTTTTCAGTTATCTGCTTATCATGGTTATTGTTTTCCATGTTTGCATGTTTCCATGCAGTTTCAGCAGCAACAGCAGTACTACATAGAATTTTATATCCAAACTAAATGAACAATGTAATGTTGTTGAATACTATTTTACATCATAACAGTGACATCTACTGGTGAAGCTTTGACAACAACCATAAAAACTTGCGAGTGAAGTTTGTATTTAAAATAAAACATACTTGACAAGCACTCAGAGACATTTTGCACATTTCACTCATTAAACTGATTCAGTGTAAAAACCAGATCACACACTGTTAATTTTTTTGTTGTTTTCCCAGCAGCCTCTGCTCTGCCTGACTCAACAAGAGAGACAGAAACAGGTATGCTTAGTATATTTTAGCTTTGCTTATGAAAAAATATTATATCTGTGTTAAATGTTAATTAAGAAGTATCCTTTTCTTGACAGTGATGTAATCTAGAAACACTGATGTCTGTAATAGTAGTTCAGTTGTTCAGTTTTTACTCTAATATGATTTAATCTGGGATCTTTTCTGTTGCAGCTGTTCCTCACACTGTTCACACTCACTCTGAAGGTTGTTCATTCACTCACAACACAAAACTGCTATTCTGAATATTTCTACAAACTAAAACAAACCTTGAAATGTCCTACCTTCGTGATGTATATTAATTTAAAATTAATTTAATAATAAAAAAACACAATTAATCTGATTTAGTGCAATTGAATTCACTTATTGTAATATAAACATGGATTAAATCATTATTTTTTTCTTTTGACAGATTCATGACTTTATTTCTGTCTGGACTCATGACATTCATCTATCTGTGCTGCTTTACCAGTAAGTACAATGTACAGGTTTAGTTGTGCATAAACTGAACTCCATGATATGATATAGAGATACATATGATAATAAAGTCTGTATCTCTGCAGGTTCTGCTGATGTTCTCACAGAACTGAACTACACCTCCTGCCAGATGGAAACAACATCTCTATTAACTTCCTCTGTGTGCTCCTCAAAACATGGATGCCACGTTTACTTTCTTCACTTGTTGCACATTAAGTCAAATTTCTCTAGTTTTTACACTTTTTAATCAGCTATTTTAATATACACATGAACACTGGTTCTAACAATAAACTTCATATTTTGGCTGCAATTGTCAGTGTTGTTTGCATTATTTTCTTTGTCAGACAATAGTCTGATCAATGAACAAATGAATTGTTTGTGTGCTTTTATGCATCAAGGAGTAAACTTACTTAATAAAGGTAACCCCTGAGTGAATAATTTCCACATTATTATTATTATTATTATTCTTGATATCAAAATCTATTCTATCTTCAAGTCTATTAATTGTTATTTCTGGCAGATTTAAACTTTCACATAGTTACTTTTTACAAAACTACCTTCTGTCTTTAATATGAGTTTGACCACAAAATCTGCCCCAGATCTGCCTTCTGTTAACGTTTGAGTTGAACAATACATGTGGTCACATGATCTACATCCACAGAACTGACTGCACAATGGATTAAAATAGTTTCCTGTGGGCTGATGTGTTACTTCCTAATTCACCAATTGTAAAAGTCTCATCTCTTTTCTCACACTCGCTGTAATGGAGCTGATTGTTTTCATTGCTTTTCCGCTCCTGATGGAGGTTCAGTCTTACAGTAAGTGATCTCTGTTGATTAATGTCAGTTAAATTCTGTAGTCTGTCACATTTTTAGTGAACAATTTTTCATTGTCTATAATATTTCAGCAATATTTTTCTCGGTTGACGTTTGAAGTTTTAACCTAACTACCTGACATATTCTCTGTACTATATAATGTTCCTGTATATAGTACTGTTTATTAGCAGCTGTCTTATTCACATTTTTAGAACCTACAATATGTGATTATAATATTATTGTACTTGTAAACATTGTCAATGAGATGTAATGATTCTTTTGGGGGTTGTTTCAGAATCTCCTACTGTAAAAGTAACTCCAGATGTCATAAGAGAGTCCAGCTCAGTGAAGATCAGCTGTGAGACACCAGCAGATGTTACTGTGAATCAGTGTTATTTCTACATAAACAGAGAAGAGAAGAATATAAAAACCAGTTATAAATGTGAGCTGGATCTCTCTGGTGCTGAAGTGCTCAGATGGGCAGCTGTAAAATCACCTGGATCACTCAACATTTACTGTTACTACACAATACATGAGCGAGGCATCAATAAACCATCACCTGAATCTCCTCATGCCACAGTGATGGTTCGAGGTGAGAAATTTCAGCCTGCTCTCATTGTTTATATTTTGCACATCAAATTTACAGGTAAAAAAAACCAAAAACATTTTTGTACATTTGGATAAATACTCAAACACACATCTGTATTGCAAAACGTACGTATTGACACCATTTCAAATGTAACAATTGTTAAATATTTACAGCTACAGTAACAAAATATTTACAAATCTTTTATATCCTAAAAATATTTGTATCGTTGCATTTTAACCCTATCTTAAAACCTAACCATAACCATTTCATATACAGAATATAAAAAGAACAGATATATAAATGTCATGGACAGAAATGTAGGCCTACAATGACAGTTTTGGTCAATAGTAAACAAACTTGGCTTGCTGTCCTCGATGGATGCTCGGACCCGAGGCTCGGCTTAAGTTCAACCCCCAAAAAGTATTTACAAAGGACTGCAACCTGGGCAATCAACAGTGAGTAGTTTAATGATACAAGCAGAGAAAACCTGGATTCAAATGCATTATAAATCATTAATAAGCAGTTATAAATTAAATTCATGAATAAAAAGGGTGATTTTAATGCAATACATGCCAAATAGTGAGATATTTATTCATACTTTTTTCACTCAAAACCAGATTCCTGATTTATTTCATGATGCAGCAAAAATAGACTATTATAGCGAGACTATTTATGTTTTTCTCATTTATATCTCATGACTCGTGCCACTTTTCTTTTACACATGATTCTCTGCAAAGGTTCATGTATGAGCTGCAGGGCAGGCGGAAATCCTGCTATTGCTGAGGAATGGCAAACGAGAATCTAGATAAGTACAGATTTTGGACAATTTTGAAATGGAGGGAGATGTGTGGGTTATTAATTAATAGCAAGGCACTGCTGCCCAAAAATTAGTTTATAGAAAAATTGGAATGATTTCCTGGAACGTCAGATTTGCATAGACAGCCTAGCTCTAGGATGGGTGACAAACCTTCATATGGAGCCAATGACCTAAATTTCTGAAAGTGAGAGAGACAACAGTTTGAATTTTAAGTCCTGCTGTGAGTTCTGCTTTAATTATAATGTAAGTGGAAGACCAGATTTGCTACAGTAACTGAGGAACAGCATTAGTTACTTGAATTCATTACTTGAATTTGCATTTGTTGAAGCAATAGACTGCAGTGGAGTTGTCACGATGGGAGAAAATACCTTTGAGGCCTATTCTTTTAACTACAGGGTAATGGACATGATGAGCAGAGGGAGAAATCTCTGCGGCAGTTAAGTAACATTGTTTAATCATAAGGCTGCTGCAGAACGGAGTAATAATGTAAATGTAATGCTGTAATGTAACATGTGAGATATCAGGTGCTGATGGTACAGCCCTTTTAAAGTATCCCTCTTCACGAGCCAAAGTAGCACGTGGCTGGCTTGTAGCACAGTTACAGTTACGGTGATTGCGAGTTGAATTAATACGTTGCTTAGCCCGGACCAAGCGGACCATCTTCAGAATACAGTATATATAAGAAAATGCTTACACACAGCCCACTGTGATTTTACTTGCTGAATTAGTATGGTCTGAAATTATTATTGATCACATTTATTTTATATTATTTTCTGATTTTATAACTTGCAATTGCGAGTTTGTATTATGTACTTCTGAGGGGAAAAAAAAAATCAGAATTGCAAGATTCTCAAGTGGTACCAAAAGTACCTGTAGTCCAAATGACAGTGTGTTTATGATGACTTGATAATCATGATTTTTACACAATGGTAATACATTAAACATGATGCAAATATAAAGCCAGTAATTGACATTGTACATGAGTGTGTCAACCAGCTTTTGAAGGGTTGATATTATAAATGTATTACAGATATAGAAATGTATTACAGATGTATTTTGTCAAACCTAACACCACAAAACACTGTTGAATTCAAATTAATTGCCAATACTGCTAATATTTTTCTGTTGTTCACCAACATATAATTTGAGATCTCTCTCTCTCTCTCTATATATATATATATACACAGTATCTCACAAAAGTGAGTACACCCCTCACATTTTAGCAAAAAATGTAGTATATCTTCTCAAGGGACAATAATACACAAATTAAACGTGGATATATTTTAGAGTCAATATGCAGCTTGTATAGAAGTACAAATTTACTGTCCTCTAAATATAACTCAACATATAACCATTATTGTCCAAATAACTGGCAACAAAAATGATTACACCCTAAGTGAACATGTTAAAACTGTGTCCAAAATGTCAATATTTTGTAGGGGCACCATTGTTATCTGGCACTGCCTTAATTCTCCTGAGCATGGAGTTCACCAGAGCTGCACAGGTTGTTGCTGGCATCCTCTTCCACTCCTCCATAAGGACATCACGGAGCTGCTGGATGTTAGACACATGGTGCTTCTCCACCTTCCGCTTGAGGATGCCCCACATGTGCTCAATAGGGTTCAGGTCTGGAGACATACTTGGCCACTCCATCACCATCACCTTCAGCTTCATCAGCAAGGCAGTTGTCATCTTGGTGGTGTGTTTGGGGTCATTATTATGTTGGAAAACTGCTGTTCGGCACAGTTTCTGAAGGGAGGGCATCTTCTTCTGCTTCAGAAGAAGCATCTTCTTCTGCTTCATGCTGGACACCATCTGAGTCAAACAAGTTTACCTTAGACTCATCAGACCACAGGACATGGTTCCAGTAATTCATGCTCTTGGCCAGGTTGCCTTCAGCAAACTCTTTGCAGGCTTTTTTGTGAGCCAGCTTCAGAAGAGGCTTCCTTCTGGGACGACGGCCATGCAAACCGACTTATTGCAGTGTGTGGCATATGGTCTGAGCACTGACAAGCTGACCTTCCACTTCTGCAACATCTAAAGCAATGCTGGCAGCACTCATGCGTCTGTTTTTTGAAGCCAGCTTCTGCACCTGATGCACAGCACAAGGACTCAACTTCTTTGATCGACCCTTGCGAGGCCTGTTCCGAGTGAAACCCATCTTGGAAAACTTCTGTATGACCCTGGCCACTGTACTGTAACTCAGTTCCAGGCTGTTACCGAACTTCTTATAGCCTAGGTCATCTTTGTGGAATTTTTATTTTATTTTTTAAAATAAAAATACATTTTTGTTGACCAAAAACATATTCAAGTATAGGTTATGTAATGAATATGGGCTTAAAGTGCACACTGAGATTTATTTGAGGGCATTCTCATCAAAATTGGAGGAAAGGTTAAGGAATTACAGCTCTTTAATATGCACCTCCTCCCGTTTCCAAGGGACCATAAGTAATTGGACAACTGACTCAAAAGCCATTTCATGGACAGATGTGGGCTATTCCTTCATTATTTATACATCAATTAAGCAGGTTAAAGGTCTGGAGTTGATTCTAAGTGTGCCATTTGCATTTGGAAGCTGTCCCTTTAAAGAACTCTACATCATGACCATCTTGGAACGTCCTGAGAACGTTACTAGGCGACGTCCTTGACACCAGTGTCCTTGACAGAACGTTTTGGGAACATCAGATTTCCAAGTAAAATATGGTCCCCTAAACGTCCCGAGAACGTCCTGAATGCTCTGTGAAGGTCCTCCAAATAACGTTCCCCAACCCTTTAAAGAAATCGACATCGTGGCCGTCTCAGAATGTTCTGGGGACGTTACTAGGCAACGTCCTTGACACCAGCAGGGACGTTCTGAGGATGTTCTGGGAACGTAAAATTTCTAGCGGGGGTTGCTGTGACGTCCACGGAGGAGAACAGTGATCGGAGGATCCTCTCTCCATGGTAAAGAAAAACCCTTTCACAACATCTAGCCAAGAGAAGAACACTCTCCAGGAGGAGGTCGTGTCACTGTCAAAGTCTACAATCAAGAGAAGACTTCACGAGTACAAATACAGAGGGTTCACCACTAGGTGCAAACAAGGCCAGATTAGACTTTGCCAAAAAACATCTAAAAAGCCAGACCAATTCTGGAAAAGCATTCTTTGGACGGCTGAAATTAAGATCAACCTGTACCAGAATGACGGGAAGAACAAAGTATGGAGAAGGCTCGGAACAGCTCATGATCCAAAGCATACAACATCATCTGTGAAACAAGGTGGAGCAGTGTGATGGCATGAGCATGGCTTCCAGTGGCAATGGGTTACTGGTGTTTACTAATGACGTGACAGAAGACAGAACCAGTCGGATGAATTCTAGTGTATAGGGATATACTCTCTGCCCAGATTCAGTCAAATGGAGCAAAGTTGATTGAGCGGCACTTCATAGTACAAATGAACGATGACACAAAACATACAGCAAAAGAAACCCAGGAGTTTTTGAAGGTAAAAAAGTGGAATATTTTGCAATGGCCAAGTCAATCTCTTGATCTCAACCTGACTGAGCAAGAATTTCACTTGCTGAAGACAAAACTAAAAGCAGAATGACCCATAAACAGACAACTGTATTCAGCTGCAGTGAAGGCCTGGCAAAGCATCACAAAGGAGGAAACCCAGTCTCTGGTGATGTCCATGAGTTCCAGACTTAAGACAGCCATTGCCTGCAAAGTAATCTCAACAAAATATTAAAAATTAACATTTTATTTATGATTATACTGTATTTGTTTGTCCTGTTACATTTGAGCCCCTGAAAATGGGGGACTGTTTATAAAAATGGTTGTAATTCCTAAGCATTTTATGTTAAATTTTTGTTCAACACCTTGAATTTAAGCTTGAAGTCTTCACTGACCTGTACCTTTAACAACAACAACAACAAAAACCTTACGTTAAAGTTTGCAAATTATGTAAATTGACTCCCTGTAATGCTGATAAATTGTCTCTGCAGTTTCAACATCAACAACCACTAAACAAACTACTACAACAGCCATGAAAACTTGTGAGTGATGTTGTTTGGAAATCAGTTATTCTTACTCCATTTTGAATGTCCTCAAAATGACAATTATTATTTCAGGTTTATGATTGTTTATTGAATATTTATATACTGTGCATCATTACACATTTCACAATGTCTTTTCAACAGCATTACCTGTAATGTCCACTTCTGAAACCATAACATACAGTACAACTGGTAAGTTGCTAATAACACACTTCTGGTTATTCTATTATTCTTAATTTTTTTGGAAAAACAATTCCCTTCTGAAAAGTGATTCCCCTTGCGATTTTTATTTTTATTATTAGACCTCCATTCCAAGACAAACCTGACAACAAGTATGACAAAGGAAATCACGAGTAAGTTCATCCACTCCTCCTCAATGCTAAACATCACTTTGTGAAATTAATGTTGGATTCGTGGATGTTGGAGACTCATGATTATGGTGCTTTCAACATGGTTAATATTTGTTTATGAATTATGTATATTTTTTTATTAATATTCTGTTTTAATACTATAACTATATGCTGTTTTTTTCTGCAGTTTCCATTACAAACTCCACTTTGCCTGGTAACAGTAGAATACCAGAACATAGTAAGTACTTAAGGATGGGATACAATACACAGCGTTTAAAATCTGAATAGATTTTTAAACACCAGACATCATACACTTGCCGACTTTGTAAAAAGTTACAGAGGAAAACTGGACATCATACACTAAATGACTGAGGATCACACACTGCCAGACTTTTGAGTCGAGTGCTTCAAAAAGATATCTGAACAAAATGTTAAATCACACTGGAACATTCTGTGTTTCACCCAATATGTTTGCTTATTTATTTAAATTTTTGGGGGAAGTTACATTGATTTAATAAAATGTTAATACTTTTTTTTTTTTTAGCTCTGGCTTGCAGACATAAAATGTTTGTTGTTTCCATGTTCAATATAACTAAAAATGTTCTCGCTGTAGTTTCAACAGAAACATCCACTCAAAAAGCTTCGCAAATAGACACATGTGAGTAAAGTTTAGTGCACTAAACCCTGTATACAATATATATATATATATATATATATATATATATATATATATATGTTTATTATTTTTATTATATGTATATATGTTTATATTATGTTTATTCATATAGCTATTTTTTACCGTTTCAATTTCAGCAACAATGGCTAGCACTTTCACAACAGCATCCCCCAGAACAGGTAACTTACTGCATCTTTTCTACATATCAGCAGACTGCCATATTAGGATTTAAAAAAAAAAAATTTTTTTTACCATGACTTCATCAATCACTGAAACCTTGATGTGTTTTAATCACCATGCGCTAGTCATGTAGCCTATGATTTCATGTGAGTTTTTATTCTTTTTTTTTTTTTTTTCTGTTGCAGCTGTTTCTAGTGTTCACACATCAATGGCTCATCCTACAGATCCACACACAGGTTTCAATATTGTTTCGGAGTACTTTGCTTTCATATTTTAATTGATTTGATGATTTCATTGCATTTCAAATCTCTGTAAAACATTTACTTCTTTCTATGCACACAACAAAAGTAAAACAAATACACATTTTCTCAGTTATTTTGTGCATCACTTCTGATGTATGTAGGTGGACTGATGTATCTAAAGCACATATTAAACATCATAATACACATAAACACGGACTGTAGTGTTGGTTTTGTTTTGACAGGCACATGGTTTATAGTGCCGGTTTCCACTGGTGTTGCTGTAATTTTGTCTGGACTCACAGGACTCATCTGTTTGTGCCGGTTTGCAAGTAAGTCAAGTTTACAAACGTACATTCTTTGGGCCTCATTCATCAATCTTTCATAAACATAAGTACATTCGGAGTAACTGGTGTGTAAAAAACTCTCCTCTGGATTCACAAACGTGTGTATCTGAATCATTTGTAAATAGTGTGCATGCACACTCATTCACAATTAACATAATCCCCACCCATGAATTACAACTATGTGAATTGTGCACAGGAATGTTATGTGATCTTTATAGTACATACTGTATGGTGTTAACAAAATGCAGTGTCACCAAACACTTATGAATACGAAAATAAGTCAAGAATGAGGCTCATTGTACATTCTGTTGGATATGTACTGAACTTAATGCCGTTCAATATAGAATTAATAATGCAAGATAGAATTAAACATATAATGCTGTAACTTATTGTTTTCTAGGTAAAAAAAGAAGAAAACAGTAAGTCTTTTTTCATGCATTCAGTTCAGTAATCTGTGATATATATTGTTGTATATATTTATTTTTCATAAAAACTATTTTTGTTGTCCAGGAGCTAAATGTGTGAATGTTTAGCTTCTTGTTTAGCTTCTTTAGCTTATGCATGTATGAAAAGATGCCATAAAGAGCAATATTTGATTCTTTGCAAAATTAGATTAATAAAAATGGAAGTGCCCAGTCAAGGAATTGGTATGGTGAGTATCTGTGCATTTACAATTACACACACACACACATACACATACACATACACACATATATATATATATATATATATATATATATATATATATATATATATATAATAATACATGAGAATGGCTAAATGGGACTTATTTATTGATTATTGATTATGTTATTTAGAGTTGTTCTGGATCTGCAGAGATATATTCTCTGATTACTTCTGTACCAGAAACATCTCAGCCCATGTCTGCAGGTAAGATAACATCATTCTCAGGAAATTATCTCAGATAAATTAAAAGCATAGTTGCTAACAGATGTCATCATGTGAGCTTAAAGTTACAAACATTGTGCAGTAGCCGCGGTGTCTGGTACCATTTCCTCTTTCAGGTCATCTGCAGATCAGCATTATTAACCACATCTTCTTTTAAAGGAACAGTTCAGTCCATAATGAAAAAAACTCACTATAAAATCTTACAACTTATAACAATAATAATACATTTTATTTGTAATGCACTCAAACTTAAAGTGCTACAACATGTACAAAACTAAATAACAAATCAAATCAAAAATACATATCAAAAATAGAACCACAGTAATAAATCATAAATTAAAAATGTTACTAAAAAGATGTGTCTTAAGAAGTTTCTTAAAATAAACCAAGGAAACAGCATCCCTAATAAACGCAGGTAATGTGTTCCATAACTAAAGAGAGAGACAACTATAGCAGAGTGGAGAGAGCAAGAGGGAGTGGAAAGAGTAACCAAGTCACAAATGTACATTTACATTTACATTTAATCATTTAGCAGACGCTTTTATCCAAAGCGACGTACAAATGAGGAGAACAATAGAAGCAATCAGACCATCGAGAGAGCAACAGTATACAAGTGTCATGACAAGTCTCAGTTAGTCTAGCACAGTACACGTAGCTAGAATTTTTTTTTTTTTTTTTTTTTTTTTTTAAATAGAATAGGTAAGTTAGTATTAGTTAGTCAGGTGCTGGCGAAAAAGATGTGTCTTTAGATGTTTTTTGAAAATGGCTAAAGACTCAGCTGTTCGAATTGAGATCGGGAGGTCATTCCACCAGCTGGGCACAGACCAGGAAAAGGTCCGTGAGAGTGATTTGGTACCTCTTTGGGATGGCACCACAAGGCGTCGTTCACTTGCAGAACGCAAGCTTCTGGAGGGCACATAAATTTGAACCAGCGAGTTTAGGTATATTGGTGCAGTGGCAGTTGTGGTCTTGTAGGCAAACATCAGTCCCTTGAATTTGATGCGAGCGGCTATTGGTAGCCAGTGTAACCTGATGAAGAGAGGGGTAACGTGAGCTTTTTTTTGCTCATTAAAGACCACTCTGGCTGCTGCATTCTGGATCAGTTGCAGAGGCTTGATAGTACATGCGGGAAGGCCCGCCAAGAGAGCATTACAATAGTCCAGTCTGGAGAGAACAAAGCTTGGACAAGGAGTTGTGCAGCTTGCTCTTGCAGGAAGGGCCTAATCTTCCTAATGTTGTATAAGGCAAATCTGCAGGACCGGGCCGTTGTAGCAATATGGTCCGTGAAGCTTAACTGATCATCGATCACAACTCCAAGGTTCCTGGCAGTCCTGGAAGGAGTTATGGTTGATGAACCAGCTGTATAGAGAAGTTGTGGTGAAGTGATGGGTTGGCAGAGAACACGAGCAGTTCTGTCTTAGCAAGATTGAGCTGAAGGTGATGGTCCATCATCCAGCTAGAAATGTCACTCAGACAGGCTGCAATGCGATCTGTTACCGTCGGATCATCTGGTTGGAATGAGAAGTAGAGTTGAGTGTCATCAGCATAGCAGTGGTAGGAAAAGCCATGCTTCTGAATAACCAGTCCTAATGACGACATGTAGATGGAGAAGAGAAGTGGTCCAAGCACTGAGCCTTGAGGAACTCCAGTAGCAAGAAGTTGTGACTTTGAAACCTCACCCCTCCAAGACACCCTGAAGGACCTATCGGAGAGGTAAGACTCGAACCACAGGAGGGCGGTTCCTGAGATGCCCATCTTTCTGAGGATGGACATGAGGATCTGGTGGTTAACTGTGTCAAAGGCAGCAGACAGATCCAGCAAGATGAGTACAGAGGATTTGGAAGCTGCTCTTGCAGCTTCCAAATGTAATCTGGAGCCAACCCATGCACTGCTTTATAGGTTAAAATCTGAATTTTAAAATCAATACATGATTGAGCCGGGTGCCAATGAAGTTGCTGGAGCACTGGGGTAATGTGACGTGAGGATGTGTAAGTCAAAACACGCACATTTGAGTTTTGTATATAATGCAACCTTTTAACAGAACTTGCTGGTTAAACCGCAAAGAGAAAATTACAATAATTGATCCATGATGTGATGAAGGCATAAATAAGCCTCTCAGCATCAGGCCTAGAAAGAAAGGGTCTAATGCGAGCAATATTACGGAGATGGAAAAAACAACAACTTTAGTTATGTTTTTAAAATGAGAATTAAAAGTCAGCTGAGCATTGAAAATAATGCCTAAATTACACACCTGGGCAGAAGGAGATATTTGGGTATTGTCAACGTTAACTGAAAGTTTAAAATTACTACAATTATTAACATTAGATGGGTGCCAATTTAAAATTTCAGTTTTAGAAAATTTAGCTTAAGAAAGTTGTATTTCATCCATGCCTTGATTTC